>CAJQUW010000403.1:0-20110 GCA_907163375.1 Prostheceraeus crozeri | reverse complement strand
TTGTAAATAATTAGTAGTGAAAACTGTGCCCTACTTGCGACGGATAGGTACATGGATAGGTACATGTATAATTTAGTTATCGATAGGTACATGGATAGGTACATGTATAATTCAGTGTTATGAATAGGAACAAGTATGAGATCTGTTTTACTGGATAGGTACATGTGTTTGGTACACTCGGTTGAGTACACTGTGTTTCGGAACGTCTATGATCGAACTTGTGTGGTTTGGTTCTGAGCACTTGGGTACGTACCGATAGACGTCCGTTGTTTGATTTTGAATGGGTTTGCTCAATTGCGACTATTGTGACAATTATTTTAAATGTAGCACTATTTAGATGTGAAACTTTACTGTGCAGCTATGATTTAGTTGCTCCCCAATAAGAAAACCAATTCCAGAACTATGTTTAAAATGAAAAGACAAGAGATTTACAATGTAAGTTTAATTTAAGCGTGAAAAATAAATGACGGGTACAGATCACGTCCCTCAGGCGACTCCATGATCTTCAGGAAGTCATCACACCATTCATGAAATGTCTGATTGTTACTAAAGTCATGGTCACACTCGTGTACCGGACACTTCACCGGTAGTCCACTCCGCCTTTGAAGTGCTGACACAGTCAAGGTTTTCCATAGGGCCACTTTGCAGCCGCAAGAGAGATGCACGGTCATATCCAACTGACCTCCCATAATGACTTGGCTGTCATTTTGAAAATAAAATAGTGGTTTTGAGGACATGCTTCTTGTTATGGAACGTTGAGGATAAGTACTTAACAGTTTGGAACAATGACATCCTTTATATAGTTATATATATTCTTTAGGGAAGTTCGGTACCTCTCTGATTGGCTGTTAGGATTTCCTTTGTTTAAAAAGTATATAAGTCCGAGGTTTGTACCAATTCTTATCAAAGGTTCTAATCCTCACGTTTACAAGTTACAATTATTTTAAATCTACAAGTCATAATGGATCGCAAACAGAAAGCCGCAGTTGAGAACGGTACTGCTGATCGTACCACTTCGCCAGTGGAACGTACCAATACACCTCCCCAATCTCCGATGGAGCGATCGACAACACCAAACGAGCCGGTGGTGTTCACCCAAGCCCCTGCATCGCCCGACTACTCGAGTGATGATGGTGAGGATAGTGACGTATCAATCGAGACGATGCGTCACATGAATAAGAAGTCCATGCGAACGCCACTCTATGGAAGGGTCACGGTCAAAGTGAAGAACGCCCCGAAAAAGTACCACACGAAACGGGTCTTCATGCGAATGGAGCCGAACGAGCGGAACCTCACAACCGCTCTCGAATTTTCGGTCATCGACCTTGACACACCACGTCGCTGTCCCTGTGCGCCCAAAAAGACCAGGATCCATGTGCAAGTGGACTTGAAAAAACTTGTACCCTTTCCTTACCTTGATGACATTTAGTGTGTTTTTTCTTAATCTCTTCATTTAATATTCATTTGTATATATGAACAGACTTGTTTTATCATTTCACAAATCGGTCTTCAATTAAGGTCTGAATGGGAAAGGGGAATAACTATCTACAATTAATGATGTTCAATAACTGAATTGAAACAAAAAATCAAATATGAAGACTTCAACTTGAAATAAATAGGAACATATAACTTTTAAAGAAACAGTTATGTTGTTAATTTTAAAATGCTTGTAGCAGTCCAGGATGATATCATACATGTGTCATACACGACACCATAAGAATGAGAATGAAAAGACCTTTCGAATGATATAAGGTATGTACCTATTCGATGGGAAAATCCTAGTTGTATGCAACTGTATGCAAGCAGACAAATGTTAGATTTTTAAATTCACTAAGTTTTTAGCCCATTCTTTAAAGACATGTAGCTCTCTAGTTATATGTCATACATGTGTCATACAATACACCATTAGAATCAGCATGAAAAGAGCATTCGAATGATATATTGTATGTACCCATTTGATGAAAAAATCCTAGTTGTATGCATCTGTATGCAACTTGAAAAATTCCAAGTTTTTTTACAAAAATGACTAAGTTTACAAATTTTCAAAGTTAAAGTTTTACAACTAAAAATGACCATAATATACAAACCTCTACACTTGACCTTAGACCTGACCTTGACCTTTGACCTTCATACACGGCGGGAGGGGCCTCAAAATTTCTCGGACGCTTCGCGCCCTCGAAAATTTATTTACCCATGGGTTCCGGGTGCCATAGATACTCATCTTGCTTCCCTGACCCTAAACCTAACCCTAAACCTAACCCTTAACTCTAACCTAGTATTTTAATTTGAATATTTGAATTTTGGCGCGAAATTCAAATTTTCGAAAAAAGTCTTTAAATTTGATTATTCGAATTTTGGCGCGAAATTTGAATTTTCGAAATTTAGCGCTTAATTCAAATTTTAATGTTCTATTCAAATCACACGTTTTATATCTTCAAATATGAATCATTATATGACTATTAATAATAACATGTATATCAAATAATACATCAGTCCATCAGTTCATATTACTTTGAATTCACTCTACTGTTTACATGTAGAAATCTTTCAACACATATGATGGCACTTCCATTTCTAAGGTTAAAAATAAACCAGCTGTTCCAATTCTTGTTTGAGTTATCAATTTTGTTTAACCGTACCAATTCCAGGATGTGATGTCATAAGGTCTTTGTTCATAGTTGCTTTGTCAATTTCATATATAAAGAAGTTGCACACAACGAATTTTCACTCATTTTCAAATAATTCAGTGTCCATAGCAGACGTCGTTCTTCGTTCCTCCGTTCTCCGGTTCTTATTACAATTCTGAAGTGAGTTTCATTGTCATGTTGTGCTACTTTATAGGATATTCGGGAGTAGGAACATTATTAAGTTTTTATAACCAAATAGCTTTAAATATAGAAGCTTGGGTTTTAGGATAGGAACCCTTTATGTTATATTATTAACCATGTTTTTTTTAATTTTTCATCCTAAATTAAGTCATTGAGCGAGAGACATGAATATATCAGTTTAAATGTAAGTGTATTTAAATCAACAAGATTTTCACAGTTTGTTTATAAATAAAAGATACCTAAATAAAGCCTTCATCCATTTTAAATATTCAGTCTGTCATCTGCTAACAGATGTATAAAATTCAAGCTTGTTTAATTAAACCAATTGAGAAGTGGTTCAAATTTTCGAAATCTCATTTTCATTCTGTTATTATTTCGAAATTAAATAATGATTAATCAGCTGCTTCCAAATTTCATGTCTTTTTATGAACAAACCCTTTCGAATGAAATTAATTTTCGAATCTCAGTTTCTATTTCATCCATGAATTTATTTCTTCTTAAGATTTGTCAAATATTAATCTAGTACTTAATAAAGGTTTGAAGATGGTACATAAATGATTTCTCATTTAAAAAGAGATTAAATTATAATAAAATTTTTTTATCCTCTACAGAAATGGTTCGACAAGAAAGCATCGCACGGCAACGTCTCATCTTCCATTTCTGTGAGACTTGCCAACTGCCCGTTCGACATGCGAACAAAAGCGGGCATAAGGAATGCTCCTTCCGAGAGGACTGCACCTACCTCTACTGTCTCACGTGTAAGAGGTATGAAAAGAGCGATGCAAAGGTGAATAGTGACTCCGCGAAAGCTTTCATTGCCAAGCACACCCCTTGTGCTCAACTAAATGGAAGAAAGGGGATTAACTTAACCTCCAAAGTTGAGAAGAAGAAGTTGGAGCGTCTTTTTGGGAAGGAGCGACCGACTGAAGGCGTGCTTTCCCAGTTGGATGAACCTGCTCCAAAGGATAAGCCTCAAAAGTCTCGAGTTCCTAAGAGGAAAGTTCCTAAGTCTCGGGAGTTCATCGATGAGACTTTTAGTGATTGTGAGGTGAGTGCCATCAATTCTACATGCTAGCTTCAACGGATAACTGGCTCACAGCAGAAAAATAAAAAAATACTACTTCATTATGTATGAAATGATTATATGTTGTTAAACATTTCAGGATGTACTGATGCCCCCACCGAAGAGAGCCAAGGTGTTGGTTCAGAAAAAACTGTTCGCTAAAGATGTAAGTATTTATTGACTAATTTAATTATTTCTATACATAAAGTAAATCAACATTGCTTAAACATTTCAGAGTGAGCTACCTCACCCGACAAAGACTAACGAGGATATAGTGGCCGAAAAATTGCGAAATGTAAGCATTTCAGTTATTTATTAGTTCTCAATGTGAAATTAAACATGAATTTTTCCTACTTTCAGCTGTTTCCTAGTGTTCAAAGCTGCCCAAAAATTCCGCGCTTACCTTCACCGAGGAGCAGACTACCTTCGAGTCCCGTAAGTGTCATTACATAGGTCTCAGTCAACAATAACTGAAAATGCATCAAGTATTTTTAAAAACATACATACTTCGTCAATGAGTTGCAAACATGTCATCATATTTTTCGTTGCAGTCTATGCGATCTCTGTCGCTGAAGAAGCATCACAGAAGCTTCTTGTCTACGCCGGCGACAACAACGTCGGTAGAGGACAATGAGGAGAAACCGTACTCAATTCGCGAGTCATCGGAGGATTCGGACTCCTCATCCGAAGATGAAGCCACTACTTCAGCGACTTCATCTCCGACGTCCTCTTCCGACGAAGATGATGATTCTGATGTACATGTAAGTATATGACTGGTTAACTGCATGTGTGCAGAATTGTTTTCATTAAAATTTATTTTAAAACACACTTGATTATTAATATATTCGTCTACAATTGATTAATTCATCTTTCAGAATGATTCGGTGACTCCTAACAAGGCGAGTGGATCCGATCAAGAAACCGCAATCCAGCAGGAGGTAAGAGGAATTCACATTTGTATCTAATTAATGTCAAAAAATGGTAAATGGATGATAAACAATTGTTCCTTTCAATTACAGGACTCCGTGATGTTTGCGTCTCAAGCGGAGATCTCATTCTCCAACATCCGGGCGTCTCCTAGCTGGAATGTCCACCTACCATTGTCGCCGATGATGACATTGGCCCCATCCTCAGCAGCTGATATCCCAGTCCCAGCTCCTTCACCTCCAACACCTATCCCAGCCGCAGCTCCTTCCTCTCCAACACCTCCTATCCCAGCCGCAGCTCCTTCCTCTCCAACACCTCCTATCCCAGCCGCAGTTCCTAAGGCTCCTCTCCCAGTACGCGAGTACAACGTAGACCTTGACGCAACGACGGAGGAGGAGGACATCGAAAGCAAGTTACGGCGGTGTCAAGAGCGATTGAAACAGTCCGAGGCTCGTGAGGCTCAGTTAATGGAGGACAACAGAGGTTTGGTTGAGTCCTTACAAAACATAACTCAATCAAACCTCCTGTTGGCCTCACAAGTAACAAATAGCCAACGACACGACAAAGAGACCTTAGTCCACGTCGAGTGTAGCAATAACACCATCCGTAGGCTAAGACTGACGCGGATGGACGATTTGGGTGGCTGCAGTGAAAGCTGTAGCCACTTGAAACTATATCACAGTGGCATCGTGAAATGCGTGAAGTTATAACTTATTTTTACTTTTGAAAAAAAATAGATTGCTTTAAATTTTATGTTTTCTCTTTACAACAGATCGGAACATATGGTATTGGCTGGTGATGACGCTGACGTCATTAGATGGTAGATGTATATAAGGGCTTGCTAATTTCAATCCTCATCAATAATCATGGTTGTCTGTACCAAGTGTGGAAAAGTGTTCACTCTCATAGGCAATTTGCAACGACATGAAAAATTTTGTAAGTTAGGAAAAACATATCAATGTAGCAAGTGTCCATATAAGACGAATAGGATGGATAATCTTAAGAGGCATAAACTTGTATGCAATAATAAACCGAATGATAGCATAACAGAGTCAAATTCAAATAATCAAAATAGATCTACTTCTAAGCCAACAACCAGCGCTTCAACTAACATACAAAACTTTATGCAATACTGCTCTCGGTGTGGCAAAACGTATAACTCTATAAGTAGATTTCGACAGCATATGAATGTACATAACACAAATAGTGAGATGAATATGCATAATAACTATGGAACTGTTAGTCTCAGCGAAAGCGCACTCAATGGCCATGCACGTGTGTATGATATCACGCCAACAACACCTACTGTGGACATAACATCATTCTTAGAAAGCATGCGTTCCATGTTAGGGAATTTAGTGTCTGACTTACTAAGGAGCTATCAATTGCGCGGTCGTCTGATTGCACAAATTCGTTATGTCCGTTCTAATCCTCAAGAAGAAGAAACTTTTCTCGCACACTTTACCTCATCATCCTCAAACTATATTTATGACTATGATGCTTGGTTTCAGGATCATCTAAATAGTCTAATAAATCATATTGAAGCCTTCACAAAAAAGGGTAGCAATTGGATTATAGATGATGTACAAAATATAGAGTTCAATGTAATAACAAGTCCAATACTGTCAGGTGGACAATCATTTCCTCTACCAAAGAAGTTAAAAAACTCTAAAGCTGTCATTAATGTTAATTCAAATGCAAATGATTGCTTCCTATATGCAGTTTTATCAATATTGCATTATAATGAAGTACCTTATTCAAGGAATGAAGTAAAATCATATAGTGAGTGGACATCTGAGCTAAATATGGAAGGCATTTCCACACCAGTATCAATCAAAGATATTCCAAAATTTGAGAAAAATAATGATATTAAAATTAACATTCACTTTTATGAAAATGGACTCAAAGGTGTTCGTTACAATAGTAACTTTACTGGTAGGCAAACGGTTAATATTTTGCTAATTCTAAACAATGGAGCAGCACACTATTGTGGAATTCCAAAGCTGTCAAGATTGTATAGGAGAACTTTAAAAAGACATAAATACTTCTGCGAAAGATGCACTCAGTCATTCACATATAAAACAACACTAGAACGACACTTCCAGTTTTGTATTCGAGGAAAAGCACAAATAGAAAAAATGCCATCGGATCTAAAAGTACTAACAAGTAGCATGGAATATCAACTAAGTCCTCCTTTAGTAATTTATGCAGATATAGAGTGCTACATTGATAATAAAATACATAAACCTGCGGCCATTGGAGCTTATCATGTCTGGCATAATGCCCTTCAATCAAAATTTGAAAACAAGTATTACCTCTTTGAGGGAGAAAATTGCATTATTGGTTTCTTGCACCACTTAGAAACTGTAGCCCAAGACTTATATGACAACCAATGTGCAACAACTAGGCAGCCAATGTCACTGTCAGCGGATGAAAAAGCACGCCATGAGAATGCAGAATGTTGCAACAAATGTAAATCGAAATTCAGCGATGAAGTCATAAAAGTTCGTGATCATGATCATATCACCGGACGATATAGGCAAACATTATGTAGGAAATGCAATCTCCGGTTAAGACTTAACAGACGGGAGCTCCCCATATTTTTCCACAATTTTAAAAATTATGATAGTCACATCGTTTGCTATAAAGCGATTGGAAGAATGAAATCTTGGAAATTAGATGTTGTAGCAGCAACTGCTGAAAAATATATAACTTTATCCGCCAGTGTCCCTGTAAATGAATACAAAGGGAAGACAGTATACTTTAAACTAAAATTCTTAGACTCATATCAATTTCTAAGTGCATCCTTGAGTGAATTAGCCAAGGGCTTGCAAACGTATGAGCATGTAGAGACATTAAGGGTAGAATTTCCACAATTAAGTGATAATGTTTTATATCAGAAGGGAGTGTTTCCATATTCATACTTCAAAAACTTAAACACGTTGACGGAAGACTGTCTACCACCACAATTTGAATTCTATAATGATCTTACTCGTGAGCACTGTTCCGATAGTGAATATGAACACGCTAACAAGGCATGGATTGAATTTAATTGTAGCACATTTGGTGATTACATGCTGGCATATCTGAAGTTAGATGTTTTATTGTTGGCAGACATATTTGAAGTGTTTAGAGCATTGAGTCAACGTGAGGATGAAGTCGACCCTGTACATTTTGTCAGTCTCCCACATCTTAGCTTTACCTCAGCACTAAATTTCTCTTCCAATGATCCCCCACACTACATACAAGATGAAAATATGTACAATCTATTTGAACGAGGAATTAGAGGGGGTATGACTTTCACCAACATTCACCGAGCGCGTGCACGCATTGAAGAATTAGGAAATAATACACATGAAAGTCGACATTTGACCTACTTAGATGTTAATAACCTTTACGGTTCTTCACTCAGTAGGAATCTACCCCACTCAAATTTCAAATGGTTGAATGAAAGTGAATTAGATAATTTTTTAAATGAAGAAAATGTTCAAAATATAGATGATGATGGTGAAATCGGCTACATTTTTGATTTAGATTTAGAGTATCCTGCAGCCATTCATGATGACACTGCCGATTTCCCATTAGCTCCAGAAATGCAGATGATTGAAAAGAGAATGTTTTCACACTATATGAAAAATCTATATGAAAAAGTAAGACCAAATACACATTTTTCTTCTATCAAGAAACTTCTGCTCCATCAATTTGATAGGGAAAATTATGTAGTCCACTACTCAATTTTAAAATTTTACTTGACCATGGGCATGAGAATCAAGAAGATTCATAGTGGCATAAAATTCACACAAAAGCCTTGGTTAAAAACATACATTGATATGAACTCTCAAAAGAGGGCTCAATCAAACACTGACTTCGAAAAGTCATTCTACAAATTGAAAAATAATTCTTTATATGGTAAAACAATGGAAAATGTAAGGAGAAGGAAAAAATTTAAACTAGTCAACAATGAGAAACAACTACTGAAATTGTCAAATCATCCTCTCTATGTTCAACACAAAATATTTGATGAAGATCTGGTTGGTATGGAAATGTACAAACCTTCAATAGTTTTAAATAAATTAATATATGTTGGTCAAGCAGTACTTGACTATAGTAAGTTGGAAATGTATCAATTATATTACAATGATCTAAAAGGGTGTCCACTGATAAATAGAACGCGGCTTTGTGGAGGTGATACCGACAGTTTCTTCCTATGTTTATACACATCACCATCTGTCCGTCTGGAAGATATACTTCTATACTTCGGTGAAAAGTTTGACTCTTCAAACTATGACAGTCATCACCGACTATACTCAACTACAAACAAAGCTAGATTAGGTTGTTTTAAGGATGAGTGTGCTGGAAAGTTGCTTGAGGAAATGATCCTACTAAAACCGAAAATGTATTCAATGAAATATCTAGACTCTACGAATCATAGCATCAAACGTGCAAAAGGAATTCAGAGAGCAGCAGTTAAAAAATTGAAACATGATGACTATAGGAGTGTCTATTATAGTGAGAATGATACAACTGAAGATATGACAATTATAAATTCAAAAAATCACATAGTTAGCACAAAATCATTTAGGAAGCGAGGTCTTTCACTTTGGGAGGATAAGCGCTGTTGGCTGGATAAAAATTTATCATTACCATATGGACACTACAGCCTAGGTCTTCCCCCACCGTCGAAGAGAAGGAGATGCCTTCCTGTCACAGGTGATGTAGAATAAGTCTAAATAAAAACAATATAATATTCCACTTGTAATAGATCTTGCGATTGCTGCATCTTCCGACATGTAGCAACACTTACTAATACATAAGTAGTCTTACTAAAATTGAAATTTCTACATCTTTCCGATATGTAGAAATGATTACTAATAAATAGGTAGTCCTAATGTGAATGAATATGTGAAGAATTTGTACTCAACATCATTCCGATATGTTGAGCTAATAAAATAACAAACTTTAGGCAAACATTAAACCTAAATTTGAAACATAGCTTTCGGAACATGCCTCATTACATTAGAACATGGAAACTTAGTGACGTTCAAAACGTTCACATAACAAATTCTAAAAGAATAGCATTTCGTCATTCAATAGCAAATAGTGATCGAAAACATCGTGGCGTTTGCATTAGTATTGACTCATTGCCTTCACTGAAAGACTTTGCGGATCTCATTGACAACCATAAGACTCGGATCAAGATTCCTCTCGATGACAAGGTATGGATAAAGTGTGATTCATCAGTCAAACTATACGTCTGTTCACCAAAACGTGAAGATGTTGAATATCGATTTTTTCGTTTCAGTGACGTCACATGGGAAACCTTTACAAGGGAGATACTACCACAGATAACGTCATTCATTAAAGATGGAGGACATCAAACGGTTGGAAGTTGTAAATCGGATGTTAACTACAAAAGCAAAGTCAAAACTCAATCTACAAGAGATCGAGAGGAATATACCCAACCGAAAACAATGGTTACTGATAAAACGCAAATTGAAGCCGACAACGAGCTTACATCTTGGAAGACCCTCAATGTTAACATGGAGGATTCAGAGGAAGGATAGATCTCTCACTATCCTATTCTTTCCAAATGGAACAATCCAATGTATTGGAAGGGTCATGGAGGGTGATCTCTCATATCTACACTTAACTTTGGAACATTTACTTGGTGATTCATTATCTGATTGGAAAGTGAAGACAATGACCGTGTTATGTGAATTACACTATCACTATGATTTCCGTAAAGTTACATCATCACATAATCTAACTTATGAAGTGGAGTTATTTCCAGCAGCTCAATTGACTAACTGGCATCCATATCATGTTCATGTGTTCCATAATGGAAAGATTGTGATAACCGGCATTAAAGACATAAGTGATGTGCCTCCCATCATATGTGATTTGAAAAAATGTTTCATGAAAACCAAATTGTAGATTTTGTATATATGTGAATAGATAATGAAATATAAACATATTTTTGTTTTCCTTATAAACCCTTGTTTTGGAAAAAAGAGAGCAAGTTAATGATACAACATAAAACTTTATTTCAAAACTGTTTCGACATATTTAGTAAGAATTACATCATTTTTATCACAGTTTTTTGAAAATAGTTCTAAAGCACTTTTACAGTTATTTTTCAATGGTCTCTCATTGACAAAATAGAGTACATAGCCACCGCACATTAGAGATGTATTACTTTGAAGTGGGAACGATGTCACTTTCCTAACAGTCCAGGAGAACCTGTTCATCCATAATGCGATATCATGTAAACGAGGTTGATTAAGAGAGTCAAAATATTCGGCCACTTTATAACGATTGATGTATACAGCAATCCAATGTTTTCCGGGAAGATTGTTGGTATCCGTATTGATGATAAGCGAACAAGGATAGAAAGGAATTGAATCAGGTAAATTATCTCTAGAAAAGACATTGAGAAATATTGTCTTGGAGTAGGGATGAGCTTTCCTCATTTTCCTCAAGATTTCTATGTTGCTTAAGTTACTCATCTCTGATAGCTGACAGTCACGTCTCTCATTCTTGTTATCTCAACTTTGCTATCATAGATAGCATAAATGAGACAAGTAATTGTTTTCTTCAAAGGTGACTCAAATGATACCTCCAGTCGTAGATTTCCAGGCTTTGTAACTCCTACGCTTTCACCACCTAGATCTGCATCTGCTGTGAGGTTGTACATAATGAAGAAGTAGCCATTCTTGTACATATCCATTGTAATTCCATTTGAATCATCTGTATTAAACATGTTGAGGGCGGTGAAAGTAGAACCATATTCACGTGCGAATTTACCATCTTTGAAATTAGGCTCATATGCTTTGCAAGATACAAATTTCCCATCCTGATAGAGTGCTAGTTTGCTAACATTAAAGTGTTGGAAATTGAATGGATTCTTTTCAAAAGCACCAATGAATGCCTCATTTTCCACAAATGTGATATACACCGCCTTTGGCATTGCAGTGGGAAAAAGATTTGGGTAGGCATGTGAGGATGATCCCGCACCAATTGTGAAGTTTGTCAACACACTGTGATTAACTGGATATATTGCATTGTTTTTCCTCAATCCTGTCGCATGCTCGTTGATGACTGACGGGTTCATTGTTACTCGCCTTACATTGAGCACGGCATTACTTATGTTGACTTGATAGTTTGTAGCTCCAAAAGCCATTAACGCGAACTCAGGATTTGCACGAATAAATTTTATTTGCATTTTAACCTGTGATAGCAGATATCTAGATTGACGAAGGAAATCAAGATAGACGGGTCCTTTCAAGTATAATTCCTTTGAATCCGCTGTTAAATCCATTCGTCTTTTCAACCCTGTATTTGAGACATCATCAAATTTCCCTTGCTGATCATCATACCACCCAGAAACTTGCAAGTGTGACTGTTTAGCTTGCTTTTGAAATTGAGTCATTGTATGTATATATGCTCCATATGGATATGCTCGATCCCCTCCTTCAATCTGTTTGTCATTCAATATTAGATACACATCTGAGAACAGACTGGCAATAGGAAGATTTGCTAATCCCACTTTATCCTTGGATGAATCGATATTTGTACCATCAGTCTTCTTAATTTGTATACACAACTCTAAATCAATGGATTGACAGTCAATATAATCTTGAGGATTGGCAGGTATATCAAACTGAATAGGCTGCTGGTTACCATCGATATTTGTTGTGGGGACTATGTCTACAATTGTTGAGGAGATGATGTCTGTCTGATGAGGGGGAGAATCGAAGAAACACAAAGCCGAATTGATACTCTGCATCGTATTAGCTCTACAAATATGTTGTCTTCCTTCGTTTTGACTTGTTTCTAGTCGCTGTGGAATTTCGTTTGCGCTTTCTTGTTTTCACTCGACGTCTAGATTTAGAACGTGCTGCTCTAGTCGGCTTTTTACTTTTCCTGCGTCTTTGCTTAGTAACTCGACCGGATCCAACTTGTCTTGACTTCCTACGCTTCTTCCGAACTGTACGTCTCGTCTTTGTTAAATCATCTAATGCGTCTATGGCAGATTGCTGCGCGCGCATTTTCATAGATTCACCGATATCCTCACCTTGAAGCGCATCAGCTGCAACATTTGCACCAAAATCTAAAGCCCTGCTTCCAACACGCTTCATGATTGGTACGCCATACTTTTTGAGTGTTGGAAGAACCATACGTCTTAGTGCACCAAATATGCCTCCTCCAACTTGTCGTCTACCTCCAACAAACACGGGATAACCGCTCTGATATGATGGTCTACTGTAAATGCCTGTCATTATGACTATTGAATAACTATGGAAGTCACAATAGCGTAAAGCCTTATTCTCGTGACCTAATATGTAGGGTCAAAACAGTAACACCACCACAGAACGGTACTACTTCTCCTGCGTCATCATGAATTGATATGTCAATTCTATTGATGAAATTTCGGCTGATTGGTAGATACATTGTGTTAAAAAATTCTCGATTGATTAGTTGCTTCCTTACGGATGAGAGAGGAAATGTGCGCAGAAGTGGGGCCTCAATGTCGCCAACCCTTGTATATTCAATAATGTTACAATAGACGTATAAGTTACTTATATCACGCTCTAGTGATGGGGCTGTATCGCCTATTGATGTGCCTTCATAAATAGTTGATTTTGAGAATCCCAATGTGGTCGTTAACACGCTATCCAGCTTGATAAGAGAGTTCTTCCCTACCTTTAGAATCATGCGTTTCTTATGTGGGTCATAAGAAAAGTGATATTCATCTGCATCAAGGTAATCTACACCAAACTCATTTAACTTTGTACACAATTCAGATGGCGTTTTCAAGCTTTCAATGTTCAAATTAACTCTTTTTACAAGTTCACTGGAAGTAGACAATTCATCACCCAATATGTCTTCGCTGTATACGTGGATATCCCATGAAGCATTTGTTGATGCTTTGAGTTTAGAAGAGGACAATTGAACCTTGAATGTATCATTTAATTCTGTCAACCAAGGTGCGCTTTCAAGGCCCTTAAACATCCCAATCATTTCAGATCCGAATTCAATAACAGCGGACTCAGACTTTTCCAATGGTGTCTTTTTAGTAAAAACAATAAATTCTGCCTCCGTTTCAACAGTAAATAAAGTTACTTTCTCTTTCTTATATTCACAAGTCATTAACGTTTCTGGCACTGATCCTTGAAACTTTCTTGCAAAGTCTTCAACACTTCTAATGACCTCAAATTTATTTTTTACTCGGATGCTCCTTTTTTGTAATGCATACAATGGCACAATTCTACATTGAAAATCAGTGACTTTCCTCTCCGAATTCCACCCACGTCCATTGTACCAATACCTTGATGAGAAAGTTGTTCTGGAATACCCAAAAGTATGACTCAAATCCTTACCTAATACAAGAAGAACATGCTTCCCTTCCTTCATCAATTTTGTTGACCCCTTTATGACTGGTTTGTAGAATTTATTCAAAGTCAGCTTGAAGAGATCATTTATTCGTTCAAACATTCTACCGATTTCCTTTTCTGTATCTTGCAAGCTCATTGTGGGAACCTTAGAATCAAAAGTTGACGTTGCAAATGCCTTTTGAATTTTAATCATGTTTTGGACAGATGGTAAAGATGTTGAAAAAGGATGTAAAGTTAGATGATGAAAAGCCCATGTACCATGTAGACTATTTTGAAATATGCGAAAGCAATCATCCTTCTCTCGCACTTCTTTATGTAATTCAAAATAGTTGTTCTTTAGCAAACTGATATCGTTGTAATAAGTAATTTCAGTTAGAGCAACTTCATGGGGTCCATGCAGAGTAATTGGATTAGCGAATTCAACAGAGTATAGAGATGGTTTGTTACTTGGGAATATCTTGGGGTTGCTATTGCTTGGAAGAATGATGTTGAAGTTAGTAGACATGTTAAACTCATATATGGAAGAAGTCACATGCTATATTAGCTTAAAAGTTACGAGTGTCTCCCACCTCCACATTTTGTAGATCCTGGTGCGTTATCCAGCTATTGAATGAATCAGGATATCCTTTCCATTTAACTAGATATTTCCTTTGATTGCCATGACCTTTCCTCCTAATTATTTTGTCAATCATATACACCTCTTCACTTCTGTCTACTACTTGCAATTCATAAGAGTAAAATTTTCCTTCAATTGGATTGCCATGGTAATCTATTAATTTATACATGGTGGGTCTAAATTTTGTATTTACTTCATCCACAAAAAACTCTTCTTCAGTCCAATTAGGTAGATACCCCTTCTCAAATGTAGACTTAACCTTTGAAATCCGAACTCTATCACCAACATTAATTTTCTTTTCATTGGAAATGTTTTTCGCTTTCTTATCATACAATCGAAGCCATACATCCATCGCATTATCTGGGGTAACATCAACTGGTTTCATCTTAATGATTCGATGGTAGCTTTCATTGTAATTCTTAACAAATTTCTGCAGCTCACCTACCCAAACATGTGTATTTTTTGCAGTGAAATAGCGCCATATTTTTGTCTTCAGTGTGCGATTGAACCTCTCAACCATGGCAGCTTTATAAGCACTTTTGACACTAAACAATTCCACATTATGACTTTTAAGGAGACTTCGAACATGAGAGTTTTCGAATTCCTTCCCTTGATCGGTCTGTATTCTTTGCGGAACACGCCCCTCATCGAAAATGCTCTGAAAAGCCGCTTCAACTTCTGGTCCTCGTTTAGATTTCAGCGCACGTGCCCAAGCATAGCGAGATAAAATATCTATTACGGTTAAGATGTATTTATAGCCATCATTGTACTGTGATATCTGTTGCATGTCAGCCAAGTCCGCTTGCCATTGACTATCTATATTGTTAACAACATATTTTCTTGTTGGAAACCGCTTTCTCGCATTTTTGTGAAGAGTGTAAGTCGGTTGACTCCTCAACCACTTCTTGACTTTCTCTATTCCCACACCTGCTGCACGAGCTAGAACCTCCGGACGACTGAAACTTGCGGGATGATTTAAGTCGTAATAAATCTTTCTGAGTTTCACTGCTGTACTCATCGTCTTTGTTCTGATTTGCACGCGTATTACTCGCACAGCAACTGCTAACACAATTGATATCAACCTCTATGCCCTCTTCTCCTTTACCTTCGAGCGCAGATTTCAAACAACAGCAAAATTTTTGTAACGACATGATATGAGAGAGGCAAGGCTTAATTCATATTTGCTTAATATTTACTATACTCCTTCGCAACACGCATTGAGCGCCTAGTAGCTCTTTTTGGTTGCAGATCATCGGGATCATGAAGCTCTCGCTTGACCGCCATCGTGGGTGTTTTACTCTTTGATCCATCTTGTAAGTGACCCTTATCCAATTCATTCACAGTCGGTCCTCCAATAATATTGTGAGGTACATTTTGATCAGATAAAATTTTCTGAAAATATGTCCACCCTTGTGGTGCACCTAGTTTTCGCCTTACATCTCTGACAGCATATTGTAGAAGGTCATCTATGTGACTATTTCTAATAACATCACCAGTTGTTTCATCTATTATCTCCCCTCTCTCATTGAACTTCACATGTGGATCAATGAAGTCAAATAATCGCTCAGCGCGCACACGATATGGTCGAGGTGTTGACAAGGTTATAAATCGTCGCAACTTGTCACGAATCTGTCGCCTCTCGTCAATGTTTTCAGCTGCTAACTGCATTCGTCGATAGGGATCCTTAATCTTCTGAATTTCCATATCCTTTTGTGTTAGTTCCTTAAGTTGATTCGTAATAGGTTGATCTATATTTTTGACTTCCTGTGCACTTTGTAATGTAGTCAATTGTACATACTCCTCTTGAGGAATGACTACCATCTTTGAATACGACATGTTTGAAAATAATAAGGCAACAAAGTACATTGCTTAAAACTAACTGTGAACCGAGAAAACTGTCATTGGTTCAGCGGAATTAGGTATGATATTTGTTCGAAATCGAAGTCGTTCCGGACATTCCTGGGTTAGATCAATAAATAGATAACCATGTGGTTTCTTTGTTACATCTTCATATATTTTTGAAAGTACTTTAGGTTGTTGAGGTAATATCTGTCTACTGAGATGATGTATCTGACTGCTATCTCTTGGATTTTTAAATATTGCCAAATAATGTGTATTCAAACTTCTAGTTCTTTGCTCTTTCCCTCCATCGAAGATGTTTTGGGTGATGTAGATAATAAAAGCTTCCCTATGATGTGCAGTTTGAATGAACATTTCAGTTACATCCTTTGAAGATTTGCTTTCTCGTAATAGATCATCTAATACTAGTAAGTCACCTGCTTTGATATCCTCAGTTGATGGCAACCCTTGCTTCACCTCATAACCTTTCTGGCGAAGTGCAGAATGTAGTTGTGGTTGAAATATTCCATAATACCATTTGACTCTCTTAATTTCCTTGTTAAACATTTCATTTCTATATTGTAGCAATTCAGTTACAAATGTAGTTTTACCGGACTGACTTGGTCCAGCGACACACATTGTGCGATCAGTGAATAGACGAAAATCTGTCATCTTATAATTCCATTAACATTAAACTCATCATCCCGCTAATTTTGCTTAGAACAACAAAACAGACACATGTTCCAGATCACGTTTATTTACATTCAGAATAGAAACTTTCAAGTTACATTTACAAATTAAAACATTTGTGTTTCCTCATCACAATTAGGATTATAGAAAGTTTTCAAGTCAGCATCTTGGCGCTTCAACTTCAATTTAGGATTCCCATCTTTAGATTTCCGCCCTCGCTTTTTGCTCTCTTCCTTCCCATCACTTGAAGCAGTCTTATCAATGTTAATTAAACATTTATCAATTGGTAGTGGTTCATAGACTAGTTGAAGAACCTTCATTTGTAAAGATGCGACTTTACCAGTCGAACCATGTGAACCAATATAAAGTCCGGTAACGTGCACTAAGCCCATATAGCGGCCCCGTTTGAGATCCTCACATTCCATCGCGTTTGTAAAGAGATCGAATGCTTGAAAATGATCCGATAGTTTTAAAAACAGTGTATCGAATTCCGGCAATTCCTTATAACCAACTCCTTCCTCTAATGCCTTTCTCCAATGAGTGGGAGCACTTTCAGGCAGCTCAACACATTCTTTCGCGAAAGAGTCAATAGTTTTAAGAATCACCTGTTGCCATTTTGGAAAAGTCACTCGCATTTGTCTCATATTGCTATACCCTGATGTAGACATACCATTACTGTGGAAGAATGGAACTTGAAGATAAAAGCCATCATCACCATAATTCAAGGTTTGAAAGTAGAATGTATTTCCAATCCCTTGCACCTTTCGTGTCGGACGAAGCTTCAAGAGATCTTGCTCAAAAGCGTCACCTTCCTCTCTGATTGTATACATTTTCTGAGTCATGTTTCAACAAGTACTAATTCGGAGCTTTCAACCAGCGCAAATGAATTGTCACTTGAAAGTGGTAAAATATCATTAAAGCGTCTTCCTTATATACACCTATATATGACTCATCAATCAAAGTGATGACGTGTCACTTTATGATTCGCTAACCTTATATTAACATTGCAGCAGTTGCTGCAATCCTTCCAAGCGGACTATTGATTACACCATTAATACTGTTTCCAATATCATTTAACATACTTAGAAACCCACCACCACCGCGCTGAATTAAGTTTCGCCTTTTCTTATCACTACTCCTTGGATTTGAAAACTTTTTTATGCTATTCAAAGAGCCAGCATTCAACAGAGGCTTGTAAATAGGTAGACATTTGTGTATTGCAAAAGCTAAATCACGAATGAAATCATCACTTGAATTTTGAATCAATTTACACTTCTTCTTATTATCATGTATCCTGTTTAACTTTCGCAACGCCTTTTTAAACTGACTTGAAGGTTTGAAGGACCGTTTCGATTGACGAGAAGATGCCTTCCGTTTTACAGACATTTTTATTCTAATATGGAAATAGATAATACAATTACAATTTTTGCTTAGTACTTACAATATTATATACAAAAGTTTACAAGCATTCACACAGAGTTTGTTGCTGGTACTTATAAAATTACATAAAACACTTAACAAGTTGTAGAGGGAAACTGATATACACTCACATCGGCTAGAGTCTGATTTGTAGCAGTTATGAGCTGCTCAATGTCTTTCATTAGATGTTTTGAAATTGGACAGCACATACAGCAGGGCTTTGAATGGAAAGTCTTTAAAATATTGGCATAGTATGCCCGCAAACTGATTACCTCAGAATGTCCTTGAGCAGCCACATTGATGCTTACTGATGGCGGTCCACTGAACAAGTCCAGTTTGCATTTGTCACCCTTCTCGTCATAGTAGCTGGAGGTGATAATGTCATGGAGACATGTGTTGAGTTTCCGTTGGATACTGCTGCACCAACAGCGAGAGTATTCCGGTACAATCTCCGTTTGAGCTAGTGGGCGAAATACTTCATTGAGCCAAAATCTTGCAACTCGTGTAAGAGCGTTGTTCACGACTCTCATCAACATTCTCTGCACCACAACGTCCTCTCCGCAGCGGAAATACTTCACTATTTCCTCCATCAGATCCACCAAATCCGCTTTATAGCCAGTTATATTCACGGCAGAATAAAATATATTGCCGGTGAAGAGTTGACTTCGGTAAATTATTGAAATGGGAATGTTGGTAGTGAACGACATGCTGATTGACATTGTATTAGCCTCAAATTATGCTTGAAATAGAACGGTACAATGTCCTCCTTATATAGAAAAGTCAAACAAAGACACAATAGTGACCAATCACAGACCTGCATGATGACTCATCATGCACGATATACAGTGAATGTTGAAGATATTTCTTCATCACAAAGGGGACAAGATGAAGTTTCAAAGGGTACATATTATGTAGAACACATAACGCTATGAGAACATGGTAAAAAGAGAAGGGATCGTTCCTGTTTAAAACATTTAACGCAGTGCCGTTCACATAATAATTTAAATGTCTCTTGTTCTAATTTCCTTCTGAAGTCACTTTTATTGGGAGAACTTTTTATTAAAACACTGTCAGATGTCTCCTTCTTTCCATATCGTTCCAATTTGATCCTCCTAATTTCACTATCATTGCAGTGTAGCATGGAGAAATCCTCTATCCACCTACGATCCAAATTGTGATTCATAGCATGCTCATCTAGATCCATTAGTCGATCAACTAAATCACCAGCGTTGATATTTTCACTGAGATTTGTTACAGTTTCTATGGCTTTGAACGAATATCCAAGGTCTCTTGCGACAACCCACGACGTTGGGATACTAGTCATCATTATGTA
>CAJQUW010000402.1:42500-97888 GCA_907163375.1 Prostheceraeus crozeri | reverse complement strand
AGCACTATCTTTCATTCATCATGAGTTGGAAGCCTATCACTGAAGGCAGCTCGACATACGTCCTTTGAGTCACCTAAACAATGTCCTCCATGCTCTTGGGAAACTACCTGCGCCATCGGCTAAATCGCTCCATCTCGTCGTCAAAAGAATGTACTCTAGCTCATAAGCACTCCAACTCTCTCAGTGGGCTGGTAGGCGTTATTTTATGGCCACCCACCCCTACAGCGTCCCACTGGTCTGGTTGTTAACTTTCGTCTAGCAAAAAGTCGTCATGAGAAATTTCAACGACGGAGATAAAAGTTTGAGATGATTACACTCCTGGAAACTAAATCATGAAGTAGCTTTGCTGTGGAATACATTTCTATCTGTAAACATATGGCGTAATGTTAAAGTGAATCTAAAACTTTTTCAGCTTATTAATTGTTCATCGTTGCATCCAACGCTTTAACATCGTGAACAGTTATAAATTTTATTTTTAATTTACACTTAGTCTAACTTGTAAACTAGTAAAATCTTGCGATTCCTTATTTTTACAAACAGTTATACCTTTATTTCTAACATACACACTATTGAACACGTTTTATTTCTAACTTGTAAACTTCTTGAAACTTTATTTTGATATACAAACAGCTAAAACTTTATTTTTAACGCATACACTATTGAATACGTTATTTCTAATCTTGTAAACTCTTGAAACTTTATTTTGATATACAAACAGACCTAAAAACTTTATTTCTAACGTATACACCATTGGAAACTTTATTTTTTACACTTGTAAACTCTTGAAACTTTGTTTTTGATATACAAAATCAGCGTAAAACTTTATTTCTAACGTAACATCCACTATTGAATACTTTATTTTAACTTGTAAACTGGTTGAGAACTATATCTTTCATTTACAAATAGTAGAACGCTTAGTCTAACTTGTAAATCTTATGACACTTCATATGGGTGATGATGTAGACACACACAAATAGTGTTAAATAAAATTAAGATAGCAATCGACTGCGATCCATGTGTAAAGAGCTTGTTAGACTACGGAAGAGAGAAGTGTGTTATGTTGCGTGTGGCGCGTGAGTGTCCTCCCATTTCATTCCATTCATCAATTCGTCTCATTGATAGGACAGGTAGAACTCATGGTTCTCATAACGTATGCAATGGAAAGTTTTAGGCAACCTTCGACAGTTGGCTAAATGTCGCCCTGACGCGAATGCATGCTACGTTGAGACAGAGGCAATCACTTGCAAACATGACGCAGAGAGGTTTAACAAGATTGACCATTGCCGAATGTCCCTTGCGGTATACATAGCTACGGGTTTCACCGCCGCCCTTTACAGGAACGCCGTCGAAAGGAAGTATTACACCGAACTTCATTTGCAACGTTCAAGTTGACTGATAGCAGATTCAACTTAATGATAGTATTCGCCAGTCCGAAGACTGCCCAGGGCAAACCGCGAGGAGGTTCTATCATGTCTTGCCCCATGGTGGCCCTTAAGAGAGCCGATGGTTCGTTCTCGGGAGTGAGTAACAAGATGACTATTGGCTTGAATAGTCAATAGGTATGACGGTTAGGTTCTCGTATACCCTATACCGCCTAAGCCGTGGTGGTGCATCTGGCACCTTTCGGATGCGGGTGGTATTTGGAGTCCACACCTCATCCGTCCAAACGATCCTCTTGATCCTCCCCTTCTTCTCATCCTCATCCCACTCGTCGAGGATGACGAACTCGGGAATACCGTTGTCTTCATCAGTGAAGACGGGAATATTGTCGGCAGATGTCGCTTCCATCGTGACTTCAAATTGAATGAGAAGCGCTACAATCTTCTGGCTTATATAGGGTTTTCAACAATGAATTGCTCAACAGCGAATCAGAATGCTTCAGGGATAGCAATCGACTGCATAATGTTCAAGTTGACTGATAGCAGATTCAACTTAATGATAGTATTCGCCAGTCCGAAGACTGCCCAGGGCAAACCGCGAGGAGGTTCTATCATGTCTTGCCCCATGGTGGCCCTTAAGAGAGCCGATGGTTCGTTCTCGGGAGTCGTCATCCTACAGCCTACCAATTCTGCTGAGAGAGTCAAAGACTCTCTCTTTGGTAGCACTGTCGACTTCCACACTAACTGGCATGTGAGTATAGAGTGGAATGTAGCGCCATTCCGTTGGATTGGCAGCAGTTGCTGTCATCGGATTGCCAATCCGAGCAAGATTGTTGTGGACTCTGTCTTGCTCCTCTAGCCTGACGAACTCCTCAAATAAATTTCGCGGCCTTAACTGCGGTCCGCGAGGAGAGCTGACTTGACTGTTCGGCGTCTGCATGATTGAAATGAAATGAAATGAGAGGCAGTGGTTTATATACCCCTCTAACGCGACGCAACGTTCAAGTTGACTGATAGCAGATTCAACTTAATGATAGTATTCGCCAGTCCGAAGACTGCCCAGGGCAAACCGCGTGGAGGTTCTATCATGTCTTGCCCCTAGGTGGCCCTTAAGAGAGCCGATGGTTCGTTCTCGGGAGTAAATTGATGGGGTGGTGAAGGCAGGCAAAGATCTGCAATGAAAATGATATGTATTAGAATAGGATATACTATCTTATTTACTTTTTCACTTACCAAGTTAGTCATCCTTAGGCAGTCTCGCGGGCTTCCTGATTGAAAATTTGTGGAGATGCCCGCGCATTCTTAGTGTAGCGTGGAGGCATTTCTTGCTCGGATGTCCATGATAGCAAATAATTGATTCTTCCAGGCTTTTATTGACGAGGACTTCGCCGGCAGATGGTTATCCCGAATAGGGATGTGAAATTCAAACAAACGATCCTCATTCACACGTTCCCACTCATCCCTCATGCGCTCCAACTTCTCACACGCCTGCCTCTCATCACCCCGCCGAGCCACAGTCCTCTCCAACTCAACATTCCTCGCTCTCAACACACTCATCTCCTTCATCATCTCCTCAAACTTCGCTTCTGCCTCTCCCATTCTCCTCTCCGCAGCACTCGCCCTCTTCTCACACTCATCATTCTTGTCTTCCAACACTCGCACATTCTCCTTCAACTCTTTCACAACACGCCTCATACGGATATTCTCATCTGCCACCTCCTTACATTTCAACTCCTTCATTTTCAGCTCACTCAACTCACTCAAACGTTCTCTCATTCACCTTCCTCAAACTTTCGTAGCGATCTACCAACAAAGCATGTGCCGCTTGCTGCGACACATGCTTCTTTTCCATGTCCTCATCCCACCGCGCCGACTGCTTCCGTACCCCACCACCCTTCACTATTGGGGAAGATGAGCTCTTCGGGGGGTCGCTAATAACAATATTGGATACCTCCGATGACGAAGAGCTCAACTTCCTCACACACTTCCTCACTCGCTCCCTATCCAAATCCACATCATCCTCATCATCACTCTCAAACACTCTCTTCCGCCACTTGTCAGCCTTCAAACCGGCCACAGCATTCTCTACCTCATTCTCCACAGCATTCCCACTAGCATTCTCCACAGCATTCCCACTAGCATTCTCAACAACATTCCCACTAGCATTCTCAACAACATTCTCAACAACATTCGCAACATTCGCCAACATTCGCTCCCTCTCTTCCACAATCAACTGTGTAAATCTCAAATCGGTCACCAACCCTCCTACACACTCACCATGCCTCCGATAAAACTCGGCCTCCTGCAACAACCAACAGCACCCTGCACTTCACACAGGCAATCCTATTCAGGATAACCATGTGGTCGGCCCCTGCCTTCCTTATGTGGTCCCTGAGACCGTCTCGGCGGTTGATTCGACCGCATACGCACATTTTGATGTGAAATTTTTTGTTTTTGTCGTTATTGACCATTTTTGTCGTTACTGAGATTTCTCGTTAACTGTAAGATAATGAAATTAGAATAAGTTTTGAATCATGTAGTACAGTCATATTCCTAAAGCATTAAACTTAGTCAGGAATGATAGATGTGAGTGTAGTGAGTGGCACTCGATCCCGTCGACAGCCCGAAGGCCTTGTACTGATCACTAGGGAAGTGAGAGATCTTCCCCGATACCCGCTCTTTACAGCTGAAGACATCATTGTCACTGCCCCGAAGTGGTAACAGGAACGCCGAGTCAAAGGTAGTGATCAGTAGCTGGGATCTACCCCCTCAAAGCTGCCTTAGTTAATTTCTGATAGCAGATTTGAATGTAGTATACAGCCTAGAACATAATATCATCATTCAACATTCAACTTAGTCAACATTCAACATAATATCAACACTTAGTGAGGAATGATAGATGTGAGTGTAGTGAGTGGCACTCGATCCCGTCGACAGCCCGAAGGCCTTGTACCGATCACTAGGGAAGTGAGAGATCTTCCCCGATACCCGCTCTTTACAGCTGAAGACATCATTGTCACTGCCCCGAAGTGGTAACAGGAACGCCGAGTCAAAGGTAGTGATCAGTAGCTGGGATCTAACCCCTCAAAGCTGCCTTAGACTTAGTTAAATTTCAAATCTGATAGCATATTTGAACTCAGGATACTTGAAAACCTTAGTCTATATGTTAAAACTTTGAAAAAAGTGAAAATTAAGAATTTTTAAAAAATTCCGCATTTACTACTCATACTACTTTTAAAAAATTTTATCAGTAGTAAAGACACTATCAAACTCTATCATACAAACTTTGAAGTAGCAAGATAGCTTGCCTACTTCAAAAGATAGAGTCCTTTGCACCCGATATCGGGAGCTCAGAGCGACGACCGTCGCTTACCTCGTCTTTCGATGAAGTGATCAGACTTACGTTGTCGGGGTTTATATATGCTCGGAAGAAAACTTAAAATGGCTCTATCTCCGAAAGTATTCATCGTAGCGACATGCGGTTTGTTGCAAACGATTTGTCTTATCATTCTTTACAATATGACACCTGAACCATTCTCATATGACCACGGGAAGTTGGTCCGCCAGCACATGTCCATGTAACATGCCACAAGTGAAAAAATTCCTAAGTGTGAGAGCTCCAGTGTGGTGAAAATTTTGAAAAATTTAAAACTTCCGAATTTCAACCTGGGACCTTAACCAAAACATTTTTCATCAAATTTCACTGACCTCCCCCCCCCTCGTTCAGAGAAATTTGATGAAAAATGTTTTGGTGACGGTCCCAGGTCGAAATTACACACTTTGGAAAATTTTCAAAATTTTACCCATACAAAGTCACTCTGACACTTAGGATTTTTTCAGGTGAGCGAGCTCCGACCTAAAATCTTGTAACCGCTCTAACTTTTGAACGAAGACAGATAGGAACAAGCCGATTCTTTCACTGAATTTGTCTCACTCTTAGCTTTCAAACGAGCTATTGCACGAGAAAATCCGTCCACTAGAAGCCAAGATAGAAGCTAGCTGTCCAGGGGTGGGAGGTCAGTGAAATTTGATGAAAAATGTTTTGGTGACGGTCCCAGGTCGAAATTCCACACTTTGGAAAATTTTCAAATTTTTACCCATACAAAGTCACTCTGACACTTAGGATTTTTCAGGTGAGCGAGCTCCGACCTAAAATCTTGTAACCGCTCTAACTTGTGAACGGCTGGTCCGATTGACTCGCAACAAAAAATGTTGTCGAGCAGTTTTTTCTCCTCTTTCAAACGAGTAGCTGTAAGACAAAATCCGTCCACTAGAACCAAAGTTAGAAGATTGTTGTCGGGGGGGGGGGTCAGTGAAATTTAATGAAAAATGTTTTGGTGACGGTCCCAGGTCGAAATTCCACACTTTGGAAAATTTTCAAATTTTTACCCATACAAAGTCACTCTGACACTTAGGATTTTTTCAGGTGAGCGAGCTCCGACCTAAAATCTTGTAACCGCTCTAACTTTTGAACGAAGACAGATAGGAACAAGCCGATTCTTTCACTGAATTTGTCTCACTCTTAGCTTTCAAACGAGCTATTGCACGAGAAAATCCGTCCACTAGAAGCCAAGATAGAAGCTAGCTGTCCAGGGGGGGGGAGGTCAGTGAAATTTGATGAAAAATGTTTTGGTGACGGTCCCAGGTCGAAATTCCACACTTTGGAAAATTTTCAAATTTTTACCCATAGAAAGTCACTCTGACACTTAGGATTTTTTCAGGTGAGCGAGCTCCGACCTAAAATCTTGTAACCGCTCTAACTTTTGAACGAAGACAGATAGGAACAAGCCGATTCTTTCACTGAATTTGTCTCACTCTTAGCTTTCAAACGAGCTATTGCACGAGAAAATCCGTCCACTAGAAGCCAAGATAGAAGCTAGCTGTCCAGGGGGGGGGGAGGTCAGTGAAATTTGATGAAAAATGTTTTGGTGACGGTCCCAGGTCGAAATTCCACACTTTGGAAAATTTTCAAATTTTTACCCATACAAAGTCACTCTGACACTTAGGATTTTTCAGGTGAGCGAGCTCCGACCTAAAATCTTGTAACCGCTCTAACTTGTGAACGGCTGGTCCGATTGACTCGCAACAAAAAATGTTGTCGAGCAGTTTTTTCTCCTCTTTCAAACGAGTAGCTGTAAGACAAAATCCGTCCACTAGAACCAAAGTTAGAAGATTGTTGTCGGGGGGGGAGGTCAGTGAAATTTAATGAAAAATGTTTTGGTGACGGTCCCAGGTCGAAATTCCACACTTTGGAAAATTTTCAAATTTTTACCCATACAAAGTCACTCTGACACTTAGGATTTTTTCAGGTGAGCGAGCTCCGACCTAAAATCTTGTAACCGCTCTAACTTTTGAACGAAGACAGATAGGAACAAGCCGATTCTTTCACTGAATTTGTCTCACTCTTAGCTTTCAAACGAGCTATTGCACGAGAAAATCCGTCCACTAGAAGCCAAGATAGAAGCTAGCTGTCCAGGGGGGGGGGAGGTCAGTGAAATTTAATGAAAAATGTTTTGGTGACGGTCCCAGGTCGAAATTCCACACTTTGGAAAATTTTCAAATTTTTACCCATACAAAGTCACTCTGACACTTAGGATTTTTTCAGGTGAGCGAGCTCCGACCTAAAATCTTGTAACCGCTCTAACTTTTGAACGAAGACAGATAGGAACAAGCCGATTCTTTCACTGAATTTGTCTCACTCTTAGCTTTCAAACGAGCTATTGCACGAGAAAATCCGTCCACTAGAAGCCAAGATAGAAGCTAGCTGTCCAGGGGGGGGAGGTCAGTGAAATTTGATGAAAAATGTTTTGGTGACGGTCCCAGGTCGAAATTCCACACTTTGGAAAATTTTCAAATTTTTACCCATACAAAGTCACTCTGACACTTAGGATTTTTTCAGGTGAGCGAGCTCCGACCTAAAATCTTGTAACCGCTCTAACTTTTGAACGAAGACAGATAGGAACAAGCCGATTCTTTCACTGAATTTGTCTCACTCTTAGCTTTCAAACGAGCTATTGCACGAGAAAATCCGTCCACTAGAAGCCAAGATAGAAGCTAGCTGTCCAGGGGGGGGAGGTCAGTGAAATTTGATGAAAAATGTTTTGGTGACGGTCCCAGGTCGAAATTCCACACTTTGGAAAATTTTCAAATTTTTACCCATACAAAGTCACTCTGACACTTAGGATTTTTTCAGGTGAGCGAGCTCCGACCTAAAATCTTGTAACCGCTCTAACTTTTGAACGAAGACAGATAGGAACAAGCCGATTCTTTCACTGAATTTGTCTCACTCTTAGCTTTCAAACGAGCTATTGCACGAGAAAATCCGTCCACTAGAAGCCAAGATAGAAGCTAGCTGTCCAGGGGGGGGGAGGTCAGTGAAATTTGATGAAAAATGTTTTGGTGACGGTCCCAGGTCGAAATTCCACACTTTGGAAAATTTTCAAATTTTTACCCATACAAAGTCACTCTGACACTTAGGATTTTTCAGGTGAGCGAGCTCCGACCTAAAATCTTGTAACCGCTCTAACTTGTGAACGGCTGGTCCGATTGACTCGCAACAAAAAATGTTGTCGAGCAGTTTTTTCTCCTCTTTCAAACGAGTAGCTGTAAGACAAAATCCGTCCACTAGAACCAAAGTTAGAAGATTGTTGTCGGGGGGGGGGGGGGGTCAGTGAAATTTAATGAAAAATGTTTTGGTGACGGTCCCAGGTCGAAATTCCACACTTTGGAAAATTTTCAAATTTTTACCCATACAAAGTCACTCTGACACTTAGGATTTTTTCAGGTGAGCGAGCTCCGACCTAAAATCTTGTAACCGCTCTAACTTTTGAACGAAGACAGATAGGAACAAGCCGATTCTTTCACTGAATTTGTCTCACTCTTAGCTTTCAAACGAGCTATTGCACGAGAAAATCCGTCCACTAGAAGCCAAGATAGAAGCTAGCTGTCCAGGGGGGGGGAGGTCAGTGAAATTTGATGAAAAATGTTTTGGTGACGGTCCCAGGTCGAAATTCCACACTTTGGAAAATTTTCAAATTTTTACCCATACAAAGTCACTCTGACACTTAGGATTTTTTCAGGTGAGCGAGCTCCGACCTAAAATCTTGTAACCGCTCTAACTTGTGAACGGCTGGTCCGATTGACTCGCAACAAAAAATGTTGTCGAGCAGTTTTTTCTCCTCTTTCAAACGAGTAGCTGTAAGACAAAATCCGTCCACTAGAACCAAAGTTAGAAGATTGTTGTCGGGGGGGGGGGGTCAGTGAAATTTAATGAAAAATGTTTTGGTGACGGTCCCAGGTCGAAATTCCACACTTTGGAAAATTTTCAAAATTTTACCCATACAAAGCCACTCTGACACTTAGGATTTTTTCAGGTGAGCGAGCTCCGACCTAAAATCTTGTAACCGCTCTAACTTTTGAACGAAGACAGATACGAACAAGCCGATTCTTTCACTGAATTTGTCTCACTCTTAGCTTTCAAACGAGCTATTGCACGAGAAAATCCGTCCACTGGAAGCAAGCTGTCCAGGGGGGGGGGACGTCAGCCGAAAATTTTTTCTCTCCGATTTCGCTGGAAACATCCTTCCTAACCCAAAATTTCACGTAGATTCCGAATCTGGCCTCCGTTTTCTCATCCGATGCTTCGTTTGGGCGCTACACACCAAAACGTCCCAAATTCTAACTCTGTCGTTTTTCGAAAAATGTTGAAAATTTTTTCTCACCGATTGCCTTGAAACTCACCCTACCGATGCAGAATTTCACGCTGAATCCGAATCTGACCTCCGTTTTCTCATCCGACCACTCCTTCCACTCGAAACAACCCATTTTACAACCCAACATTCAGCAGATTGCACCAAAAACATCACACACTATAGCCTCAAGACTAATCCTGGCGGTCGCCCACGTCAACCTAGACGGTCGCCCACGTCAACCTAGACGGTCGCCCACGTCAACCAGGCGGTCGGACCAACGCACCCGAGTCTCACTCTGTTGTTGCAGAGGGGGGGGGGACGTCAGCGAACATGTTGTGAACGTGGACCCACCCGGCCGGCACACCACGACAGACCACAACCTCTGTCGTTCCAGAGGGGGGGGGGACTCAGACACGAAGCACCACGGCGGCCGACCACGACACTCTGCCGTGCCAGAGGGGGGGGGACGCAGCGATGGCCGCCATCTTGCGCGGTCCAGAAGTGGAGTTTTGCTTACTACTTGTGAAAATATTCAAGATTATATCATTTCAGAGAAAAGTAGAGATTTGAGCATGTCTACAGATTTTGATGGTATTCTTGACGCTGAAATATCACTGCATGAATTGCAATCGAATTTGAAAAATACTAAAAGCTCAAAATCAAGTGGCCTGATCAATTTGTGTCTGATATATTTAAGATTAATAAAAATGCATTGCCTACCTTGCAAATTTTGTATAATAAACTTTTGCTTGATAATCAGGAACCAATGCCATTTTCTGAAAGTTGGATAGTACCAGTTTACAAAAAAAGTGACAAAAATATGGCAAATAGCTATCACCCTTTCAATTTAAGCTCAAATATAGGAAAACTGTTAACCAAAATACTCAACAACAGACTGAGCAAATGGTAGAAAAGAAATGCATCATTCATCAATGCCAAACTGGTATTATGAAAGGATGTTCTACAATGGATAATATATACATAGTAAAAGAATTAATGCAAATCTTCAAAAATAATAAGCATCCTCTAGATATGTGTTTTATTGATTTATCAAAGGCCTTTCATACTATTCCAAATAAACTTCTTTTCTACAAATTAGATAATGCTTCCCAATGGTAACTTTCTCCGCCTGCTGAGAAGACTGATAAGTGAGAAAAATTATAAAATTCTACATGATGGTAGTGAATCTGATGCTTTTACTTTGAAAAATGGAGACAGCCTGTCACCAACTCTGCATTCAACATTTATAAATGACCTTGCAAAGGAACTTGACTTAAATACTGGTGATCGCAATGCAGTCAAACTTGGAGAAACTAAATCCCTTGCTTAATTCATGCCGATAACATTCTTCTGATGAGCAATGTTATAAATACAGATTGTTTCATAAAAAATGGATCACCCTTAAACATCGCCTTAACTTCAACTTTGTCTAACTCCGCCAAACTTGAACGAATTTCTCTGAAATTTGGAAGACATGTCAGTTGTGCATACTAATATAATTGTTGGAAATTGCAAGCATGAATATTGAGTTGTTTTCCTGTTATAGATAAAAAAGTAGTAGATAATTTGATCTTCATTTAGCAATGTTACACAAAATCATACCTCACTCTTATAAAATTACATTTGTTTCCTTTGTTATGTAATATGTTGTTCTACAAGCCAAAAGCTATCAAGCAAAACAAAGATAAAGAAAATTGGTCAATCAGAGCCAGTATAGCACCATTATTCATCAACAATAATGTAACTGCTACATGTGATTAACTGGACTTCATGTTCCATAGCTTCCTGACTTCGTTGCGGTGGTGTTGGCAGCACTCCTGATTGCTTTCAGCTAGAAATCTATCTCTTGCCGGTTGAAAACAATACAAAGCACAAATGAACAATAACGAAATCGCATTCACAAAAGGCAAAGTGTCAGCCTTGCTAGAACTAGGGTTTTCTTTGCGAGCTACAAGCAAGCGACTAAATGTCCCTTAGACAAATGTGCATCGATGGCATAATGATGATTCTCGACTCTGTCGTAAAGAGGGCTCTGGCCGTCTACGCAAAACATCCAAACGTAGAGACCGCCTAATTTTGAGATTAGTTAAAGTTGATCCAAGTCTCTCGTTAACTGAGATGGCTGCACTAGACTCGTCTATGATCTGAATCCCATAGAAAATGTATGGAGTATTCTAAAACGTAACGTTCGTCGTTCACTGCTACCTACAGATGGTGTATCACAACTTACGTCACTGTTAAAAAGAGAGTGGAGAAAGTTAGATCAGTCAAAAATCAACGATATCATCGAATCAATGCCTAGACGAATTGGTAATGTCATTGACAATAAGGGTAGGGCCACAAAATATTAGCTTCTTAAGAACCGTTGCTGTATCATAGCTTATCAGATTATATAAGGACATTTAAATATATTAGGGACATGAAATAACATGAAAAATGCTTTCTGTATCATACTTATGTTTCTTTTAGTCAAATTTTAGGATGATCCACTTTTTATGAAACGGACTGTAGTTTAGTTAATCAGATACAAAGGGTCCATGATTTTTGCAAACAAAGTGGCTTGAAAATGAATTTCGATAAGACGAAAATCATCATTCAAAATATCAAACATGAGAATAATCGTGTAGAACTTAATCTGATAAATGAAGTGAAGCGAATCGAAATAGTTCGTGAATGTAAATATCTAGGATTCTGGATCGCTAACAGCACAAAGAAGCATTTACTTTCTCTAACTAAAAATGGCAACAAATCGGCATACCTAACTGCTAAAAAACTTAAAGAAATTGGATGCTCTAATGGAGTTATTGTGAAAAATGCCTTTGAAATTTTAACATTATCAAAAGTGTAATATGGTTGAGATTTTTGCTATTATCATAAATTATCTGAGCTAAATAAAATACAGTTTCAATTCTACAAACGTTTCTATCATCTGCTGACTACGACTGCAAATGATTGTTTAATAAGTGAGTTCGGACTATTCCCTTTTGAATATTACTTCGATAAAGCTGCAATCAATCTATGGATTAGAATTGTCTTCAGCGAAAATACTAGCATGATGAAACGTTGTTGTGATCATATTTTATATAACCTAGACAATGGAAAATAGTCATTCACTTGGTGCTGGAGAATGGAAAAACTTCTAAAACAACTTAATTTATCATATTTATGGCTGAATCAGAGCAATTTGGAAATAGGCAAACAAAAATGTAAAAACATAGTCAAAACAAGATTAATTGAACATTTCAGAGTCCTATGGATAAATGATGCGAAGAAAAGAGGAACTGGGATTGACTATCTGGAACTATGCCAATTCGATTGCAGCCCAAAACCTATTTGAACCTTAATATAAGGCTTAGAATAGTAACACCATTATTGAAATTAAGATGCGGAAACCATGATTTGGCAGTAAGAACCGGTAGCTATAGAAACCGATTAAGTTATGAAGGATGACTATGTAACTCATGCGATGATAGAACAATAGAAACTGTATTTCATTTCACTTGTGAATGTTCAGTATACAACAATATCAGGCTGCATTTCATGCCCTTCTTTTCACGCATCTCGAAACAAGATTTCTATGCTATGTTACAAACTTTTGAAATGGGGAAAGTCATACAATTAAGCGAATAAATTAAGAACGCGACTAACATCAGAACTGACAGATTGCAACAATGACCAATGTCATCGTGATCTATGTTCAGACGCATTAAGGATTCATAAAATGCAACATCACATTCACTGCGAACCAGAAACACGTGCAAGAATCGAGAGGTCCGGAACGTATATCAAACTTGTGCAGCATTCTGATTAATCGATCCTATTGCAGGTAAGACAATTTGAAGGATCATTTACATGTACGTATTGATAATTATTACGTTTTACTTTTTCATGTGTTTTTGTTCCGGACCTCTCACATATTAGGACTTACTAACCAGGCAAGAAAGGTGTCAAGAGTTTTTTAATAAGTAAACATTCATTAATGCCGTTCATCAACAGTGTGCATTTTGTCTTAAATGATTGCAAATCTAGTTATGCATGTCATTCCAATTGGCTCTAATATCGAAAATGCCTAGCACCTTATGTTCAGTATTATATGAATTATCCTCTCCTTCCAGACATAGTTATTCAGCGTCTGTCATTCTCACTTCAAATCATAATTTGTAAATATCTCACTTCTGATTTCATTGTCATTCTGCAAATATGTCATTTTATGTACTCGATACTTGTCATCGCATAACCTGTCATACTTATGCTATAACCTGATCACGTGTTTTCATCCATTGGAAATATACGTTTCTGATATTCTGATATTCTATTTCATGCTCATCTGACAACTATGACCGGTATGCATGACTACATGAGTACATAAATCAAATGAGTGAAAATCACTTTGTTGTAAATTTTAAGTCTTGCACATTAATAACAGGTTAAATTCTGCAAATTTGCTACACGACATGCAAATGTTAAGCAACACATTTTCATTCTCCTTGGAAATGACTTGCAATTATCCAGTGGATAAGAGATACAAGAGAACCTCCATTTTATTGCTTTTCCAGCATAAGATGAACACCGATATTTTTTGGTTTAAAATTTGGCTTAGTGGCCCTGCTTCTGCGCAAAATCGAGAAATAAAAACTAAATTTTTAAGCAACCCTACAAATTTATAACCCTAGCATTTTATAAGGGTTGCTTATGAATTTAGTTTTTATTTCTTGATTTTGCTCGGAAGAAGGGCCACTAAGCCACATTTTGAACCAAAAAAATCATTTTACTCCGCGATGGACACTAAAACATTAGATTTGAATACCGATATATATAATGCGTCTTTATAATTTCAACTATGAACTATTGCATATCTTGGACAACTGTAGGTCTTGAATTGATTGTGTGGATCAGGGAAGGCAGTAGTAAGCAAAACTCCACTTCTGGACCGCGCAAGATGGCGGCCATCGCTGCGTCCCCCCCCCTCTGGCACGGCAGAGTGTCGTGGTCGGCCGCCGTGGTGCTTCGTGTCTGAGTCCCCCCCCCTCTGGAACGACAGAGGTTGTGGTCTGTCGTGGTGTGCCGGCCGGGTGGGTCCACGTTCACAACATGTTCGCTGACGTCCCCCCCCTGCAACGACAGAGGTTGTGGTCTGTCGTGGTGTGCCGCCCGGGTGGGTCCACGTTCACAACATGTTCGCTGACGTCCCCCCCCCCCTCTGCAACGACAGAGTGTGAGACTCGGGTGAGTTGGTCCGACCGCCTGGTTGACGTGGGCGACCGTCTAGGTTGACGTGGGCGACCGCCAGGATTAGTCTTGAGGCTATAGTGTGTGATGTTTTTGGTGTGTAGCGTCCAAACGAAGCATCGGATGAGAAAACGGAGGCCAGATTCGGAATCTACGTGAAATTTTGGGTTAGGAAGGATGTTTCCAGCGAAATCGGAGAGAAAAATTTTTCGGCTGACGTCCCCCCCCCCTGGACGGCTTGCTTCCAGTGGACGGATTTTGTCGTGCGATAGCTCGTTTGAAAGCTAAGAGTGAGACAAATTCAGTGAAAGAATCGGCTTGTTCGTATCTGCCTTCGTTTACATGTGAGACGCCATTTAAGATTTTGGGACATTGGTGAAAAACGACAGAGTTAGAATTTGGGACGTTTTGGGCTGTAGCTTCAAAACGAACTATCGGATTGGTAAACGGATGCCAGATTTGGAATCAACTTGATGTTATTGTCCAATGAGGATCATCATCCAATGAGAATCAAGCATTTCTTTATAAATAGCGAGCCTTCCACAGTGAGAATCATTCCATCGTTGAATCACACGAGTGACGGACGCACATTTTCTCTCTCTCTAGTTCCCTGTTCTATTATCCAACTAAAATGGTAAGTCGCTACTTCCCTCCCTCTCCTCCCTTGAACGTAAACTTAATACAATCTTTTTTCATTTTCAGGCATCTACTCCATCTGCTGCACTAGTAGGACAAAATGGCGGTCAAACGTTACAAGGTTCGCTACGGTCAGATCATCTACAACTGAGGCCAGTGGAAGAAACATCCAAGGTACATAATCCTACACCGCTACAGCGTAAATTTAAACAAGCCTTGCGTTATGATGATCATAGCGTAGTACTCCAAACGGGAATGCTCCCTTCCACGGATGTCAAGATAATGCACAATCAGTATGGGGACTACATACTGATCCCCGTGAGTCCATACATTCGCCACCAACTTGATATTATTGAGGAGTACGTGACATTAAATATGGACATTCCTACTCCTCTTGCTCAAGAGTGGAAGGCGAGAGATGACAAGGATACTCCCTATAGAAAGATTTGGGATGGTAATCACATTTGCCTACCGGTATCACATTGGTGTACTTACTATAAGAAGGAGGGAGATCATTCAATACCCATCAGATGTGATGAGCTCGGAGAAGGTACTTGGGATATCCTTTTCAAAGTGAATGGGCTATATTATGGTCGACACAAGGATAATAAAATAGCCTCTCTCTCCATGCATATGGAATCCATCCTATATATTCCGAAACCACCCAACGTGGACGACATAATTGATCAAATCCTTAACAGCAGTGGTACGAAGCGCAAGTCGGAGAAGAATGCTACATCAAAACGCAAATCAAAGAAGGAGAATTGCTAGTCCTTTCCTAACTCTACCCTATGACAATTCGCTTATGTGCTTTGAGTGTCGTAGACGTGGTCTTATTAGATACATTTTACTTCTTCGTTGCCATCATATCATTTGTGTATTTTGTCGTGAAAAGCATCGATGTAATTCTTCATTTTGTAATATGTTATAGAACGTTTCCTTAGATGTGTAAATTTCCGTTTTAGGCTTCTATCATCATTTTTATGGATTGTGAGGGTGAACCTGTACAGGAGCTCAGTGCTATTGCTATGAACAATTGGACATATCAGATTGTTAGTGTCTATCATCAACATGCCAACTGCGATCCCAATGTTGATCAATGGGCGAGAAAACACATTCATGGACTTAATCTGAAATATTTGCAAGACTATGGCTTTTCTTGTGAGAGTGCTCTTCTTATTGACTTTAAACGATGGTTAGCTGCTTTCAATGTTATACGCATCTTTTGTAATAATCCTGGTAAGGAGAGGAAAGTATTTCCCAATCTAATCATTGATGATATTTTGCTCCCACCTTGGGATAGTAGAGTGAATCAACATTATCATGAAGTCACAAAACGTTTTAAGGATTTGTGTGTTCCTATTTTGTCTGTTCGTTGTAGTAGCTACGTTCATAACCAATGCTTCTTTCCTCCTTACCTCAACACTGCCAAAGTCCTGTATGGTTATCATTGCTCGCTGTATGATAGTTACCAGCTGTATCTATTTTATCTCTTTCAAACCATTGATTTATAATGCATGCGTGTTACCATTATTCAATAAATGTTACTATGAGAAGAGTTGTTGTTTTCATGCAATGGATGGGTTAGATAAAGGGCGATCATGTCTTTCTCAAACGACTGCGGAACATTACGTTTTCATAGGCAAAGTTTAAAAGGAGCTGTTCAAGATTATGTGATAAAATTTCATAAAGATGAGACCGACATCGAAGCAGTGGTCGATGATGCTAGCACTCTATTTCTAGAGTTAATGAATACATTCTCTGATAGCATTATCATGGCGCGATTAGTTGCGAAAATTAAGTTTAGTCATTTTGGAAAGGAAGAGGTGGAAAGTCGCTCTTTCCATTTTGCTTCTTATTCAATGGAAGTGGTAGATCACCCCCAAGAATTTTTTAAAAGACATATGATAAAAATTGCTGAACGTCTTAACGCATTTAACCATCATGGTAGCAGTCTAGTGATTGAAGCGATTTCAGATATTCACATTCAACTTTCCATAAAGAAAAATTGAAAATGCAGTGGTACTTGATTGTAGCACAACTGGTTTCGAGCTATGTCTGCTCACTCTCGAAGTATATTCCTTCTGTACATGCGTCTATTATTTAGAAAAGGCTAGCAAATTCATATCTTCAAAAAGACTTGCTATAGACATCAGTAACGGTGAAACTATGTGTTGCGATGTATGTAAGCGAAAGGATGGAAATGAAAAGCGCATCTTCAAGAGATTTAAGCATGCTTTTTGTCAACGCTGTTTCATACGTAATTGCATTCAACTTTGCCAATGTAACCACTGTGACATTGCTCATTTCGAGTGTCACTTATGTCGCAATAGTTAGTACCTATGCAAATGTGGTAAAGATAGGTTTTAGCAAAGACTAACACGGAAAATGGCGAAACGTAAAATGACGAAACGTAAAAGTCAAAAGTTTTCTTCAGCCATTCAAGCTCTCCGACGAATGAAAGCAAATCAGCGATACAATGCTATACGACATGCTAACGATAAATTCATTTGTGAAATTATTTCTCATGTGAGGAAGTTGAGGACGAAGAAATTAGCGCCAAAACAACGAAAGTTACTTAAGCGATATGCTACGAAATTGCGTTTCATCTCCAATCCTAAAGTCGCCCTTCAAAGAAAGAGGAAAACTCTAACACAAAAGGGCGGTTTCCTTTCAGCAATACTTCCAATGATAGCTCCTGCCGTGGGCAACCTATTGGGAAATATCTTTGGCTCTAAGCGTTAATTATGCAAATGTTGAGTCTCAAAGTAATAAAATGGATTTCAGACTTCAATGTGATAAAGTTCTGACTGTATCAGGTCCATCTCATGCAGGTAAAACTGTTTTCACGCTGAATTTATTGGATAAAAGAAGGGAGTTGTTTAAGGAACCTATCAATCGAGTGATTTGGTGTTATGGTATTTATCAACCGTCGCTGTTTCAGGAATTGCAAAGTCGCAACTTTATTCGACATGAAGGAATTATTCAGTGGATAAACTTCAGTCTAATGATGTTGTTGTATTGGATGATTTATTAAAAGAAAGTAAGAATTCAAAAGATGTTACAGATATGTTCACTCGCGCAGCACACCATAAAAGGTGTTTTATCATCTATATTACACAAAATTTGTTTCCTGATGGAAAAGAAGCTCGTACACGAAACCTGAATACACACTATTATGCTATTTTCAAGAATCCGCGAGATAAAAGTCAATTTGAAATTTTAGCGCGACAAGTTGCACCAGAGGATCAAAAGCCTTAATTGAAATTTTTCAAGCAGCTACTGAAAAACCATACGGTTACTTATTCATTGACTTTACGCAAGAGTGTCCGGAAGAATTTAGATTTCGAAGTGATATTTTGAAAACTCCCATGATTATCTACAAACTATGAGTTCTTATTCTCGCATGATTGTTATTCCTCAGGATGAATATGTACAATTGACTGCCATGCAGCAAGTAAAGCAACCTCTTGCAAATCAAATGTATAGGAAAGAAATAGATTATCAGCAAAATGTTCACATCAAAGATCCACATCGTGCTGTATTATTACAATCGGAAACTGTTGAGCAATTGAAAAACTTGAAGAATAAGATGCGTGACTCTGTATCGACTGCTACACCTTTAGCATCTCGCGCACATGCCATATCTCTTTTCAATAGTATTGAACCCCATCTCAATGTAAATGATAGAGGAGAAATCATTACAGATGAAAATAAAGTGATTGATGCTTCACGTTATGAAGACTTGATTCAGTATGCGACACGTAGAAAGCGCCGTCAGGGCTATGTTCCACCTGGTTGGTCATACTTTCTTAAACTATTGAAAAAGCATAATGTGCCAAAATTTGCTTTAAATAATGAGACATTGAAAGAACTTGATTCAACAGTGGCTACTACTCCAATGCTTCAGGCGATGAAAATGCCAACAAATTGGTTTAAGACGTCACCTGCTACATCCCCTCCCACACTCACTAAGCAAACAAGAGGAAGAACTCGACGTAGATCTACATCGCCACTAAAACTGGTAAAAGGAAAACGTAAAACAGCTCCTCCTAGGAAATACATGTTCTCAGACTATTAATATGAAGCAGATGTGTTGCTTGCCATGTAATGAGCCGCCAGAGGTGAATGTCGTTGTCACTTGCACTTGCTGCGCCAGCTCTCATAATGAAACCCCTAAGCAATGTGAACACGATCGCAAAACCGCTAAAGCTAAATGCTGCAGTTGTTGTAAATGTAGAAAGGCAAGAAAGAAAAAAGATGAGAAGGAGGAAAAAGAGTCAGCCGTCATCGACTGAACGTTTGAAGTCAATCTATTATGATGTAAAACATCCGGCAGGATTTGCATCTATCAAGAAATTATCAAAAGCGAGTGGTCTTCCACAATCACAAGTGAAACGATGGTTAAAGGGTCAGGCTACCTATACACTCCACAAACAAGCGAAAAAGAAGTACCGCACCCGCCATTATATTGTTCATGACATCGATGAACAGTGGCAAGCAGATTTGTGCGATGTTGCCTCCATTTCAAACATAACTCGGGCAATAATTTTATTTTAACCGTCATTGATATTTTCTCGCGTTATGCGTGGGCTCAACCTTTAAAAACTAAAGAAGGAAAAGGAGTAGCAAAAGCATTCCAAACAATTTTTCGAGAAGGTCGCATTCCAAAAAGAATTCAGAGTGATCAAGGAAAAGAGTTTGAAAATCAGCATGTGACAAGATTATTTGAGAGGCATGACATTGAGTTGTTTAGTGTAAAGAGCGCTTATAAAGCTGCACTCGTTGAACGTTTTAATCGCACATTAAAAAATCGCTTGTGGCGAAATTTTACTGCCAACTTGACACAAAATTGGACAAAGGTTCTACAAGATACACTCCATGCCTACAATCACTCTATCCATCGTTCTATTGGACTCAGACCAGTAGATGTAAATGCTAACAATGTAGATAAAGTGCGCGAATCATTCCAACGTAAACGCACTCATGTGAAAAGTGATGTGAAAATTGGCGATAAAGTTCGTATCTCAAAAGTGAAAAGTGTTTTTGCTAAAGGGTACCTCCCGAATTGGACAGAGGAGGTATTTACAGTATCAAGGATTAATCAAAAAGACTCTCCGACCACCTACAAGTTGAAAGATTACGATAATGAAGAAATTGAGGGTAGCTTTTACCGCGATGAGATTGAGGTAGTCACTGAAAGTGAAACATATTTGGTAGAGAAAATCATTCGATGTAAAAAACGGCAAGGTGAAGAATGGTGTCTTGTTAAATGGACTGGTTATCCTTCAAGTATGAACTCTTGGATGCGTCGTGCCGACATCTTTCATCTAAGTGATCGACAGTGATTCATGCAAAGTTGTAACTAACAATGTTTAGGGTTTGAGCTAGGAATCCAACTGCCTCATTTTATTCACGACCCTCCTACGTAAGTGGTGGAGGACAAATTTACATCGGTGCTCGCCGCCAACGTGGAGGTAGCATACTTGGTGCACTGAAATCTGTTGTAGCACCTCTCATATCCAATGTCGGTAGATCTTTAAAACGAAATGTTTTAAGTAATGCCGTTGGCTTTGCTGGTGATGTTGCTAGTGATCTTTCCAGAGGTAGAAGTTTTAAGAGCAGTTTGTTGAATCGTGGGAAGGAACGCGGTTTAAAAACATTGAAGCAGACCATTGCTGGTGTTACTCAAGGAAAGAAATCACCTAAACGAATGAGAAAAGGAAGGAGGAAACATCGCGGAGCTGGTAAGGTACAATCTTCAGTCAAAAGGCATTCACGCAAACGTCGCAGAGGCTCTAATCATTCATCAGGCGCTAAACGACGACGCTGCTATAACTTCTAATCATGGAGTGTAAAACTTCCGGTTTTTGTTTGTTTGATCAACAAGCCATACAGACAGATATTCTTAGTTCAAGTATTGTAGATTATCATCCTCGAACAGCTGACAATGCTGGCCCCATTGAATTTGTTATTCCTGGTGGTAGTGATGACTACATAGATTTGAGTTATGCGATGCTTGATTTGAGGTTTAGAATTCAGCAAGCAGATGGAACTGCTATTGACGATGCACATAAAGTTGGACTGAACAATTTACCATTGACTACATTACTTCGCGATGTTTCTCTAACGATTGGAGAGCAGCAGGTGGAAGGTGGTCAAAGCGATTATCCCTATAAATCATATTTCACTCATGTATCGCAGTTTCATCCAGCAGCACAAAAAAGTCATATGGAAGCCATGGGATGGTACAGAGATGAAGCAGGAAAATTTGATGTTGAAACAAACAGTGGCTTTGTAAAGCGATCTGCTATGATTAAAGATAGTAGAGTATGTCAGCTATATGGTCCGCTGAATTTAGACTTCTTTAGACAGTCAAAGTTTTTACTCTGTAATACCAGCATGCGACTCAAGCTGACATTGAATAAGCCTGAATTTGCGCTGAATGCATTTGCTAAAGTTGACAATTTTAGAATTCATGTGGAAGATATTGCACTTTACATTCGTCGAGTAGTACCGAATCCAAGTGTCATTAGAGGACATGCTGAAGGTCTTAACCGCCAAAATGCCATTTACCCCGTTCAGCATACAAAGCTTCTCACCTTTACAATTCCGAAAGATCAAAAGAGTTTCATGAAAGATGGCCTCTTTCCATCGGAAGCACCGAAGCTCCTCATGGTGGCAATGGTTGAAAATGATGCATTTAATGGTAATATAAAGAAGAATCCTTTCAATTTTAAACACAATCAGTTAAGTGAAATTGCTTTACGTGTTAATGGTGTGAGTCATCCTGGTCCACCCTACAAACCAGATTTTGCTTCGGATCAATTTATGCGCAGTTATGTTGATTTTATGGATGTCTTTGGCTTTTACAATACGGATGATACCAACGGACTGACTATGAAAGAGTTTAAGAGTGGATATACTATTTATGCATTTGATTTGACTGCTGACAGCGATATTAGTGCACCCTATCGTCAAGCGAACGTGCCTCATAATATTCGTTTGGATTTGACGTTCAAAAGAACACTACCTGAGACGATCAATGTATTAATTTATGCAGTCTTCGATTCAAATATTGAAATTACAAAGTATCGTGACGTGATTCTTCAGTATAATCGTTAATGAGTTGGTTGACTGCTGACGATATTAAGACTAAAGTGCAGCGTAATGCAGACGAAGCGACGTTGAAAGCTTTCGATAATGTCTATTCACTCGATACCTTACCACCTGCAGTAAATCACTATCCCATCTTTATTGTGCTAAACACTCATTCACAGAATTTAGGCGGTGAGCATTGGAAAGCGATCTTTATTGGAGAAGACCGACGTGGTGAACTATTTGACTCTCTTGCTCAACCTCCAAATATACCAACACAGCAGTGGTTGAGAAAACATACGCGTCAATATCAGCGAAATGAACGCATACTACAACATCCACTTTCATCAACGTGTGGTGCTTTTGTACTGTACTTCATCTTAAAACGTTTACATGTATCTCGATTTGCATCTGTTATTCAAAACTTTTCATGTAATCCATCCTCTAATGAAAAAATGATTTGTAAGTTCTATCATGATTTGAAATAAAAACATCATGTTGGAAAAATTGTTTTTTATTTTACAATCCGCTGGGTACGTACATACTCAATGAGATAGTCTAGGATCATATTTGCTTGTTCATGAGATTTTAGTCCAGTAATGATCACTTTACTATTATGAAAGATTGCCACATGCACAGGCAACCAACAACTAATGAGAGCTGCAGGAAAAAGTTCGGGTTCATAACACAAACTGTAACTGCTGGTACGAATCTTCAAAAATGATAGACTGTCACTCAATTGAGTAGAGATCACCATATTGTCCACAGTCAGATTCGACATCACACACCTCTCCCTCTTCCATATCCGACGTAGTAGTCTTTGTAGCTCTAAGCGCATTGACTGCGCCGATGAATGAGAAAGGGCGCCGAGAATCTGTACAGTCCCATTTGGGAAGAGTTGAAGATTCCGTGAATTGTTCATCTTCACCACTAACATTTGAGGACGGCCCGGGTAATACTTGCTGTTTGGAAGCTGTTGGCGTAATGTTGTGAGATCGATTTTGGTGTAGAGTCTGAAGCGACGGAGAATGTTGACGATGGTGTAGCGATGGCGCTTCATGATGAAAGAATGAGTAAATTGAGCGATGTACCTTCCTTTTATACTTTTCCCAACTACCTTGATGAAATGTGAAGTTAGTATGAAGTTGGGAATGATAGAGTTGAATTCGCCGATTGTTGACGCGCAGCCAGATGCGATTTCCAATACGTGAATGTCTTTTCATATAGAAGTATTTCAAGTCCTTCATGATATGATGTAGAGATTGAAAATGACGATAAGATAAAACAAACTCTCTTCTCACATTTCCAGTTGAATCTTTGAAATAGACGTTTCGATCATGATCCGTTTCAATACGTTGTAGGGAATCTAATTTCCAACTCATGGTGCATGGTAATCATATCTGATTAAGATTTGCATAGTAGGGCGATGAACTCACGACGAATAAATGTCATGATGGAGCGATGTATGTATCTTCTATACTTCTCCCAATTGTATTTGCGAAATGAGAAACAGTTTGCGGAATGAGAATGGTAGATTTGAATTTCATTTCTGTAATGTTGAAGCCAAACTTGATCACCCAAGGAGATGAATCTTAATGTTTCAAAATATTCCAAATCCCTCATGATATCATTGAGGTTGACAAATTGTCGCCATGTTAATGTAATTCCTCTTGATGTATGACCATGAGAATTTTTGAAATGTACGTTTCCATCACGATCAACTCTGATATATTGTAGAGAGTCCAAAATCCAAGTCTTCATGATGTTATGCAAAGTTGCAGATTAGCAATATAAAAATGTCGTTTTATCATATTTTGCTTAGCAATGCGGCTACAAAGAGATTTACTAGCAATCGAGCCGCACTCTTTTCTACTCCCATTGATCATGCACAACAGCTACATGGGAATTGGGAAGTGGGTGTCACTCAACTTGTTTATAGCAACTGTGTCTATACTTTTGATCATGAGGTGATGACTATTAATATGAGGCGTACAGCTGCTTATCAATGTGAAAAGGGGTGCCGAGTATACATTCCACAGTGGCCAAAGAAAGATCTCTTATCATGTAAAAAGTTTATATATGATTTCTTGAATAAAGCGTGTAAACATATTGTCCAATTTACTCCGCACAATGATGATTATAATTATGTACATCATGTAGTTGAGAAAGATTGGATTGTTGGTTTAAGTCCAAGTTTAAGAAATGATTTAGGCTACCTCGCTAGCGCCTTAACAAGCTATGATAATTTTAACGTTAATTACCACATAAGTGGTCATAAACAGTTAATATATCGAGAGGAAGCTTATTATGTAGATCTTATTCCAAGAAATGAGAAGACGTTGGTGAAGAAGATTGTGATTAAGCCAAGAAAGACAAACATGACTCCTGAAACATTATTGAAGAAATTTAATTATCTCCTTCGAGTAGATGACAAACAAGTGGCAACATTGACTTATATTAAATCATCTAATCATATTGCAATAAGCAAATTAAATGATGATGATCTAGTATTAGTTTGTTCAAAAGATTTTCATCAGTTCTTACGACATCGTTCTGCAGCTGTTCATGGAAAATCTGATATGCAACATTTACCATGTGAAAGGTCAAATCAATTTGATACAGAATGGGCCGTATCTTTATACAGAAAGTGTGTAGAGCCTTTTGGTGGTTTCTTACATGAAACAAGAGTGTTGATGCCTCGCATTATTACTTCGGTTAAATTGGTTGTAGATTATTTAAATGAAGTGATTAATGAGCAACATATTTCATTTTCTGAAAAAGAAGGTACTTTGTCTCTCACTATAAATGGAAAAGGTATTGAACTAATTATGGATAAAACTCTAATGGACATTTTGGGTTTTGATCAAAATATCTTTAAAAGTGGTACTGTAACCAAAGCTAGCGCAGACATGTCGCTATCGCGTCGTATTAACTATTTTCAGATATATTCCAATATTGGTGAAGATGTACGTGTGGGAGATGTTGAAGCTCCATTGCTAGCAATGATACCATACCAGCCAAAAAGCTGCAGTATTTTATCTGAGCATACTTTCAAGAAAGTGCATTATACAAAGCTGAAATCAAACTACATCCCACAAATTGATATTGCCATTTATGATGATGCTGGTGCGTTGATTCCTTTTCATAAAGATGCTGTGACAAGTATTACACTCCATTTCCGAATGAAGAGTTAATGCAAAAGTATGCTAATATATTTTTCCAATGTGAATAATATGGAAAGTGAAAATAAGGACTCGTTTCTAATCTACTTGCCCAGTAATGCTTCTATGAATAAATTTCCCAAAAATAAACCATCAGACTATCGAGTAGAATTAAATCGGCCACTGCATTTAGAAGGTGAATGGGAAGTTGGCGTTTCTAGTATTTGCTATGATAGCAATATTCAGAATGTGAATGATTTGGAAGAAATGATATTGACTCCTCGCACCCATGATGGAATAACGATGAATAATGCATTTCAGTTCCCATACAATTTAACATCAGATGGAAAGTGGAACTATGAATGGATTCAGATAAAATCAGATTCTTATGAGCCATTTGGGAATGAGAAAATTATTAAGGCATTCAACAGTGGTAATACTTCCATCATGAAGAATAAAAATCAGAAAGCTTATGAGTTTACTATCTATCATTGGAGTGGGAGACAGTTCCTCCGCTTTCATTCTTTTACTAAAGGTCTTACGCTGAGGTTGGATAGTGAATTCTATCCACATCTTGGTTTTGGTCATGGACTACATCTAACGTCAATTGCTACTGCAAATGTTAAAAAAGTTTATTCAACTCGAATCAACAAATTTCATTATAGATTTAAAATATTTGATGAAGATGTTGTAGAATGCGAAGAACGCATCATTTTGAAAAAGCGTGGTGTTCAACCTTTATCACTTATTGAGTTAGTAAAACGATGGAATGAGACTGTGGGTAAGAAGTATGGAGAGAAAATTATGGCGGACAAAAATAAGTTGGTTATTCAGAAATATAATGACAAACTTACAGTTTATTTCTCTCCAACCTTGCGTCATTTTGTAAGACATTATACGCCTATTATTGGAAGCGGTGTGGTGTATGGTTCTCATGAATATCACACTAAAGCTGATTCAGTTAATGATGAATGGTGGGTGGACATCTATGGCGATCGCATCAAGAAAATTTACCAGTCTTATGAAGAATCTAAAGTTGCTATCAATATAATGCCGCGTCTATATCATACAGTTGAAAGCTTCATTCATGTAGTAAATCCTTATATACAACAGAAGTTGAAGCATGTGATGAAAAGTAAATATGATGTAAAGACACACCACATTTCGTTTTCAATTGAAAAACAACGCGTTGTTCTGAAACTGGGTGATGACATTCAATGTCAATTGAGTAAAAATTTGAAAAAACTCTTTGGCTTTTCAATGCTACAAACTGTGTTTGCTGCTGCGCATACGATTGGTATAGAAACACCAATGACACTTGATAAACATGAACAACACCTTTACATTCAAAGTGATTTGATTTTACCTATTTCTGTTGGCGAGAAAAAAGAATACATTTTACGTGATTTCATTCATGATAAAGACGCTTCATATGGAATAGTCGAGAAGATGTTTGAATCTATTTTCTATCATCCCGTCGTCAAACAAACTATACCCTCTATTGCTATCAAAATTACCAATGGTTTACAAGAGTGTATCCATGTGAAAGATACTAAATCCCTCGTAACTTTAGTGTTTCGGAAAACAAAGTGAAGTCATTGTGATATGTTTATTGAAATAAAAATATGTATATGAAAAAGTCTTTTCACAGATATAGGGGGAATGGGCTGACTGTAGGCATATATTCACAAGGAAGAAACGATCTCATGCGATACATAAAACAACCATGTATATCTACAAAAAGCAACATCAAAATACTGAGTTAAAGTTGATTATGTCAATACATCTCCTGAATGTGGTAGCGTGAGTTTTATTCTTTTGGGTGGAGGTATGTTTGTGTCAGGATGTCCATGTGGAAGAGATGTGTTATGTCCTATCCAACACCTCTTATCCTCCCATGCTGAAAGTGCTCGTTTCTTGAACGTGTACGTTTTCACAGTATGAACTTGAGATTTTAAGATTGTCATATTGACAAACGTTATAGTTTTATTTTTATAGGCCTTCTTATAGGACCGATGTTTCATTTTATGAACAATGGATTTTGATATACCTTTAGCACGCTTAATACTATCTGCACATTCTTTTAGTTTCATGGAATACATTTTAGGACGGAGGAGAATCATTTCATCTATTTCCTTTCCTGCTGTTTCATCCTTAAAACAACCAAGTTTGGCTTTATTCTGTATGGAATAGAGTGGATGAGTGGGATTGTAGTTAGATGTATCGAAATATTTTTCTAATGACTTACCTACTTCATTAAAATTTAAATCTTTTTGAGTGGTAATTCCTAAAAAGAAACTATCTGTATCACCACCCAGCAAGCGAACCTCTTTTACGAGAGGGCATGGTTTTAATATTTTGTAGAAGAGTTGATACATTTCAAGCTTGGAATAATCTAAAACGGCTTGCCCAATATAGATGGGTTTGCACAACTCAACTTCTGATTTAATCATTTTAACACCTACAAGATCCTCATCGATGATGTCTCTATCAATGAAAAGAGGTGATGAGGTCAATTTGTGATATTTTTGTTCATCAACGACTAGTTTGTAATTCATACGTTTTCTAACATCCTCCATGGTCTTTCCGAATAGACTATTATTCTTATATTTATAAAAATCCTTTTCAAAATTATTTTGGGCGAGTGCACGTTTTTGACTGTTACTATCTATGTAGGGTTTGAGGAAGGCTTTCTGTCTAAATTTGATAATGCGGTGAACTGACTTTAGAAGCATGCCCATTTCTAAATAGAATTTTAATATGCAGAAGTGTACGAGATAATTTTTCTTATCATATTGGGTGAGTAAAAGTTTGCGGCATGGTTTGTACCTTGGCTGTCCACACTCTGTTAAGTTATTATGAAATTGTGACATGAATGGTGAAAACATATCTTCAGTCACTTCGCCAGATTCAGGTGCGAGTGGGAAATCAGCAGTTTTATTTTTAATACTATTTGGATAAATCAAATCCACTTCAAAATAATATCCCCAATCACCTTCATCTGGAATATTCAGTATGTTTGAAGGGTTGGAGTAATACTCAAGCTCATTTTGATTTAACCAACTAAACTCGGAATGAGGTAGTGGTTTAGACAGTGAACTGCCATATAAATTATTTTGGTCATAGTACTTTAGGTGGATATGATCATCACCTACTGTTTCAGATTTTATATGATGTTTATTTACAAATGTGAGACCACCGCGTATTCCGCGCTCAAATATATTATACATCTCCGGGTCTTGTAAGAGATGAATGGTCTCACCAGTCATTTTAAAGGCTGATTTAAAGGACATGGCTGGTAGACTGACAAAGTGGATAGGATCTAATTTGTCTTCTTCTAATGCCACTCGTCGAAACTCCTGAAAGACATCAGCCAGCAAAATGACATCTAATTCTAAGTAAGCGATCATATAATCGCCAAACGTTTTACAATTAAATTTTAACCATGCCTCTTGAGCATGTTCATAGTCCTCTACTGGACAATCTTCACCCGTCAAATCGTTTTTGAATTTGTCAATGGAAGGAAGGGTTGTTTCATTTAGTTTAGACATTGAGCTAAAATACGCATAAGGAAAGACTCCTTTGCGAGTGATTATTTCATCCGTTAAGTTTGGATAGTGTTTCTTCAAAGTTTGACTATGGGGAAGAAACTTGAGATTACGAACGAGAGAAGCTAGTGACGCTGACATGAATTGAAATGAATCTAAAAATTTTATTTCGAAGAAGACTGTCTTATTTTCTTTAGTTTTATCTACTGGTACTTTTGCTGTCATTGCCATGAATTTTTCTCTCGTTTGTGCTATTACATTAAACTGCCACGATTTCATCTGGCTCAACCCTCCTTTTATGAGCATATGACTGTCATAGCCCTTAAAGTTATGAAAAATGACGGGTAGTACACGACGTCTCAACCTAAGTGAAAAGTTACATTTGGAGCAGAGTGCGTTTCTAAATTTACCAGTGATGTGATCATGATCACGCACTTTCTTAATTTTATCGTCATCAAACGTTTTATGACATTTAGGACAGGATGTGCAACTTTCAAATTTTTGTTTGTCTTCATCTGACATATGTAGTGACTTACGCTGCAATTGGGAATCATATGATTGTTGAAATTTTGCAGCTTTATCGAGAAATTCTAGAAATTTTGAAATGCAATCTTCACCTTGCCAAGTATGCATTTTGTTTTGTCTATTCCTAAAGTGGTCATGCCATACTTCATAGCAGGATATGGCTGCTGGCTTGTGGATGATATCATCAATGTAGCATTCTATGTCTGCGTAAATGACACGCAGGGGACTTAATTCGTCACCATTATCCCTATGTGAAAATATTTTATCTTTGGGCATGCGTTCCATTTGTAATTTACCTCGCTTGCACCATTCATAGTGAGTTTCAAATTTATCTTTACTCCAAAATGAGCGGATGCAGCGGTCGCATACAAAATGTTCACCTCTTTTAGAGTGCCCCAAGTGAGTGTACAAGCGAGAGATTTTGGGAATACCACAGTAGTGCCATTCCTCGCTATCATCTTGTTTTACTAATAAGAGGTTGACTACACGTTCATAACAAGTTGAACGTGAATTAAAGCGGGCACCCTTCAACCCCTTCTCCCACACGTGAACGACAATTTTAATCTTATTATGTTTTTCGAACGTTTCTACATCTTTGATTTTCATGTTGTTACTATCACAACCTTCAAAGTCTAGTTCATCCTCCCACTGTCTATAGCTATAGGTGCGATCTCGATGCGCGTTGATATCATTATAGTGAAGGATGGATAGGACTGCATATTTGAAACACTGTGATTTACAATCAACATTGATGACAGCTTTCTTATTATACAACGTTTTTGGAAGTTTAAATGTGCCTCGAGCTGCATGACTTTCTAATAGGGAAATTTTGAATATGGCTGAGTCCACACCATCAAAAATGAGAGCGCTGTCGCGTTGATTGAATTTATCTACATTTGATTTTAAACATTGAATGTGAAAATTTAGCCAAGACTCGCAGTCTACAACTTCGGTTGCGGAAGAGGAAGGAATATGAAACTGTATTCTCTCCGTCACTTGACCCGTTTGAAAATCTATTTTAATATATTTTAGTTTAAGGTAGATGAGCGCCTTCATTCTAAAATTGTCTAAATTATTGAAGAGCGCTTCGATAATGTTAGAATTTTGAAGGAGCCACTCAGGAAAATCTACAATTTGAGTATTGGACTCCATGCAGTAGTCGCGTACTAAATTATTATGTGAAACATTAATGAGGGAGATGGTAGAGGTACCGTTGGTGTAGTGATCATTTGCATGCGTGTGTTGAAGTCTGTGCGAAGATCGCTGAAAGTGACTATCAAAAGAAAGAGGGCACAAATCGCAAGGAAAGGAGATGTCATCGTCAGAATCAACTTCACCTCCGGAGATTGACGCCGCTTTGCGTTGACACACACGTTGTTTGATGTGTCGAAGGAGACTGTGCTTCCTTGTAAACATATGTCCGCAGTCGGCACATTCCCACTCGTTGCCTTGCCGCGAGAGTCCTGAGCTGGAACTCACATCACCTGAAAGAGAAATCATTCTTTCATCTCTGTTCAAGCCTCAGTGTAGTGTTACAACCTACCTTGACTCAATAACTCTAAACTTTCCTCGAGAAGAGAGGGCGTTGGTGATGAAGTTGATGCCTGAAATTGAGGAAGATGCTATTAGTCACACGTTTGAGGGAGATGAGAGGAAATTTTCAACTTACCATTTCAACGAAATCAAGTTTAAGGTTGATACTTCTACAAGATAGAGACTTCACTCAAATAATAGTCAAAGAGAGAGATCGTGCGTTCGTCACTTGTATGATTCACAGATTAAATGAAATGACCTGAATGTCACTTTGCTTATATACTTTCATCCTCTTCATTCATTGGATGTTCATTCTGATTGGCTGCTTGTATATACTTAAGAATTAGAAAAATGTTAAAGTTATCATTATTCAAAGTCAGCATTTCAAAGACAACATGACAAGTCCTCCAACAACACCAAATACCGCATTGGAGTTCTCCTCTCCATATACATCAGCAAAGGTGCTCGTTACACCAAATGCACCAAGAAAGGCGAAGGTGGAGAAGACATACAATCTCGACAATATACGAAAGTTATCATTATCGGAGGAGGATGAAGAGGAGTTGCCCGACCTAACAGGCATACGGTGGAAATATTTACAATATGATGCCGAAGGGGTGATGGAGATGACCAGCAAGTCGCACTTGCATCAAATATGGGAGTGGTACACCCGTAACTCCCAACCGCGAACCGTGGCGGAGTGGGCGTACATCGACAAAGTGAGGCTCGCGGTACAAGAACGATTGAAGCAAGTGAACTGTTTTTGTGATCTGTGTGAAGTCAGACTCTGGGACGATATTGACGATGAAGACCTTTTGAAATACATGCCATAATAAACTTTTATTTCGTATTATCTTTGCTTTCATACTGACTTACTTGAATGGGGCTTCAGTGGATGATTTAACCATGTATACTTTTTCATTTGGAAATAGTAGCACGCTTAGTTTAACTTGTAAATCTTATAACATTTCATATGGACGATGATGGTAGATGAAATAGTGTCAAATAAATTAAGATAGCTTACACTTCTGATACAGGGATAGCAATCGACTGCGATCCATGTGTAAAGAGCTTGTTAGACTACGGATGGGCTTAAGTGGATGATTTAACCATGTATACTTTTTCATTTGGAAATAGTAGCACGCTTAGTCTAACTTGTAAATCTAAAAACATTTCATATGGACGATGATGGTAGATAAAATAGTGTCAAATAAATTAAGATAGCTTACACTTCTGATACAGGGATAGCAATCGACTGCGATCCATGTGTAAAGAGCTTGTTAGACTATGGATGGGCTTAAGTGGATGATTTAACCATGTATACTTTTTCATTTGGAAATAGTAGCACGCTTAGTCTAACTTGTAAATCTAAAAACATTTCATATGGACGATGATGGTAGATAAAATAGTGTCAAATAAATTAAGATAGCTTACACTTCTGATACAGGGATAGCAATCGACTGCGATCCATGTGTAAAGAGCTTGTTAGACTACGGAAGAGAGAAGTGTGTTATGTTGCGTGTGGCGCGTGAGTGTCCTCCCATTTCATTCCATTCATCAATTCGTCTCATTGATAGAGACAGGTAGAACTCATGGTTCTCATAACGTATGCAATGGAAAGTTTTAGGCAACCTTCGACAGTTGGCTAAATGTCGCCCTGGCGCGAATGCATACTACGTTGAGACAGAGGCAATCACTTGCAAACATGACGCAGAGAGGTTTAACAAGATTGACCATTGCCGAATGTCCCTTGCGGTATACATAGCTACGGGTTTCACCGCCGCCCTTTACAGGAACGCCCGTCGAAAGGAAGTATTACACCGAACTGCATTTGCAACGTTCAAGTTGACTGATAGCAGATTCAACTTAATGATAGTATTCGCCAGTCCGAAGACTGCCCAGGGCAAACCGCGAGGAGGTTCTATCATGTCTTGCCCCATGGTGGCCCTTAAGAGAGCCGATGGTTCGTTCTCGGGAGTAACAAGATGACTATTGGCTTGAATAGTCAATAGGTATGACGGTTAGGTTCTCGTATACCCTATACCGCCTAAGCCGTGGTGGTGCATCTGGCACCTTTCGGATGCGGGTGGTATTTGGAGTCCACACCTCATCCGTCCAAACGATCCTCTTGATCTTCCCCTTCTTCTCATCCTCATCCCACTCGTCGAGGATGACGAACTCGGGAATGCCGTTGTCTTCATCAGTGAAGACGGGAATATTGTCGGCAGATGTCGCTTCCATCGTGACTTCAAATTGAATGAGAAGCGCTACAATCTTCTGGCTTATATAGGGTTTTCAACAATGAATTGCTCAACAGCGAATCAGAATGCTTCAGGGATAGCAATCGACTGCATAATGTTCAAGTTGACTGATAGCAGATTCAACTTAATGATAGTATTCGCCAGTCCGAAGACTGCCAAGGGCAAACCGCGAGGAGGTTCTATCATGTCTTGCCCCATGGTGGCCCTTAAGAGAGCCGATGGTTCGTTCTCGGGAGTCGTCATCCTACAGCCTACCAATTCTGCTGAGAGAGTCAAAGACTCTCTCTTTGGTAGCACTGTCGACTTCCACACTAACTGGCATGTGAGTATAGAGTGGAATGTAGCACCATTCCGTTGGATTGACAGCAGTTGCTGTCATCGGATTGCCAATCCGAGCAAGATTGTTGTGGACTCTGTCTTGCTCCTCTAGCCTGACAAACTCCTCAAATAAATTTCGCGGCCTTATCTGCGGTCCGCGAGGAGAACTAACTTGACTGTTCGGCGTCTGCATGATTGAAATGAAATGAAATGAGAGGCAGTGGTTTATATACCCCTCTAACGCGACGCAACGTTCAAGTTGACTGATAGCAGATTCAACTTAATGATAGTATTCGCCAGTCCGAAGACTGCCCAGGGCAAACCGCGTGGAGGTTCTATCATGTCTTGCCCCTAGGTGGCCTTTAAGAGAGCCGATGGTTCGTTCTCGGGAGTGACGTGATGGGGTGGTGAAGGCGGGCAAAGATCTGCAATGAAAATGATATGTATTAGAATAGGATATACTATCTTATTTACTTTTTCACTTACCAAGTTAGTCATCCTTAGGTAGTCTCGCGCGTTTCCGAATCGAAAATTTATGCAAGTGACCGCGCATTCGTAAGCTGGCGTGGAGGCATTTTTTCGTGGGATGACCGTTGTAGCATAGGATGGATTCGTCTAAATTCTGGTTTACGAGTACTTCGCCGGCCAAATGATTGTCCCGAATAGGGATGTGAAATTCAAACAAACGATCCTCATTCACACGTTCCCACTCATCCCTCATGCGCTCCAACTTCTCACACGCCTGCCTCTCATCACCCCGCCGAGCCACAGTCCTCTCCAACTCAACATTCCTCGCTCTCAACACACTCATCTCCTTCATCATCTCCTCAAACTTCGCCTCTGCATCTCTCATTCTTCTCTCCGCAGCACTCGCCCTCTTCTCACACGCATCATTCTTCTCTTCCAACTCTCGCGTCTTTTTCTTCAAATCAGTCACACAACGCCTCATTCTAATGTTTTCATCCGCCACCTCCTTCGACTTCAAATCCTTCTTTTTCAACTCATCCAACTCCTTGACAACTTCATCCTTCACTTTCTTCAAACTCTCAAACTTATTCACTAACAACTCATGCGCCATCTGCTGCGAAACATGCCTCTTCTCTTCATCCTTCAACCACCTCGCCGACTGCATACGAATCCCACCACTCTTCACTTTTGGGGAAGATGAGCTCTTCGGGGGGTCGGTGATGACGATGTTGGACACCTCCGATGACGAAGAGCTCAACTTCCTCACACGCTTCCTCACACGCTCCCTATCTAAATCCACATCATCCTCATCATCACTCTCAAGCACTCTCTTCCGCTGCTCAATCTCACCCTCCAACGACGCAACCGCTCTCGCCAACTCATCATTCTCAACAACATTCTCAACAACATTCTCAACAACATTCGCAACATTCGCCAACATTCGCTCCCTCTCTTCCACAATCAACTGCGTAAATCTCAAATCAGTCACTAAACCACCACTACAGTCAGCATGCACTCTGTAAAAACGCACCTCATCCTCATCACCCTTCAGCACTCTACACTTTTAGCAAGCAACCCTATTCAAGACAATCATGTGGCCGGTGCCCGCCTTCTTCACATGAGCTTTGGCGTCCGCACTGCGATTAACTCGCCCACAAGAGCACATTTTGATGTGATATTTACGATTTTTGTCATTGGCCATGTTAGATTTTATTGTGAACTGTAAGATAATGAAATTTGTATAAGTTTGGAATCATGTAGTACAGTCATATTCCTAAAGAGTGTAGTGAGTGGCACTCGATCCCGTCGACAGCCCGAAGGCCTTGTACCGATCACTAGGGAAGTGAGAGATCTTCCCCGATACCCGCTCTTTACAGCTGAAGACATCATTGTCACTGCCCCGAAGTGGTAACAGGAACGCCGAGTCAAAGGTAGTGATCAGTAGCTGGGATCTAACCCCTCAAAGCTGCCTTAGACTTAGTTAAATTTCAAATCTGATAGCATATTTGAGCTCAGGATACTTGAAAACCTTAGTCTATATGTTAAAACTTTGAAAAAAGTGAAAATTAAGAATTTTTAAAAAATTCCGCATTTTACTACTCATACTACTTTTAAAAAATTTTATCAGTAGTAAAGACACTATCAAACTCTATCATACAAACTTTGAAGTAGCAAGATAGCTTGCCTACTTCAAAAGATAGAGTCCTTTGCACCCGATATCGGGAGCTCAGAGCGACGACCGTCACTTACCTCGTCTTTCGATGAAGTGATCAGACTTACGTTGTCGGGGGTTTATATATGCTCGGAAGAAAACTTAAAATGGCTCTATCTCCGAAAGTATTCATCGTAGCGACATGCGGTTTGTTGCAAACGATTTGTCTTATCATTCTTTACAATATGACACCTGAACCATTCTCATATGACCACGGGAAGTTGGTCCGCCAGCACATGTCCATGTAACATGCCACAAGTGAAAAAATTCCTAAGTGTGAGAGCTCCAGTGTGGTGAAAATTTTGAAAAATTTAAAACTTCCGAATTTCAACCTGGGACCTTAACCAAAACATTTTTCATCAAATTTCACTGACCTCCCCCCCCTCGTTCAGAGAAATTTGATGAAAAATGTTTTGGTGACGGTCCCAGGTCGAAATTCCACACTTTGGAAAATTTTCAAAATTTTACCCATACAAAGCCACTCTGACACTTAGGATTTTTTCAGGTGAGCGAGCTCCGACCTAAAATCTTGTAACCGCTCTAACTTTTGAACGAAGACAGATAGGAACAAGCCGATTCTTTCACTGAATTTGTCTCACTCTTAGCTTTCAAACGAGCTATTGCACGACAAAATCCGTCCACTAGAAGCCAAGATAGAAGCTAGCTGTCCAGGGGGGGGAGGTCAGTGAAATTTGATGAAAAATGTTTTGGTGGCGGTCCCAGGTCGAAATTCCACACTTTGGAAAATTTTCAAAATTTTACCCATACAAAGTCACTCTGACACTTAGGATTTTTTCAGGTGAGCGAGCTCCGACCTAAAATCTTGTAACCGCTCTAACTTTTGAACGAAGACAGATAGGAACAAGCCGATTCTTTCACTGAATTTGTCTCACTCTTAGCTTTCAAACGAGCTATTGCACGACAAAATCCGTCCACTAGAAGCCAAGATAGAAGCTAGCTGTCCAGGGGGGGGAGGTCAGTGAAATTTGATGAAAAATGTTTTGGTGACGGTCCCAGGTCGAAATTCCACACTTTGGAAAATTTTCAAAATTTTACCCATGCAAAGCCACTCTGACACTTAGGATTTTTTCAGGTGAGCGAGCTCCGACCTAAAATCTTGTAACCGCTCTAACTTGTGAACGGCTGGTCCGATTGACTCGCAACAAAAAATGTTGTCGAGCAGTTTTTTCTCCTCTTTCAAACGAGTAGCTGTAAGACAAAATCCGTCCACTAGAACCAAAGTTAGAAGATTGCTGTCGGGGGGGGGGGGGTCAGTGAAATTTGATGAAAAATGTTTTGGTGGCGGTCCCAGGTCGAAATTCCACACTTTGGAAAATTTTCAAAATTTTACCCATACAAAGTCACTCTGACACTTAGGATTTTTCAGGTGAGCGAGCTCCGACCTAAAATCTTGTAACCGCTCTAACTTGTGAACGGCTGGTCCGATTGACTCGCAACAAAAAATGTCGTCAAGCAGTTTTTTCTCCTCTTTCAAACGAGTAGCTGTAAGACAAAATCCGTCCACTAGAACCAAAGTTAGAAGATTGCTGTCGGGGGGGGGGGCGGTCAGTGAAATTTGATGAAAAATGTTTTGGTGACGGTCCCAGGTCGAAATTCCACACTTTGGAAAATTTTCAAAATTTTACCCATACAAAGTCACTCTGACACTTAGGATTTTTCAGGTGAGCGAGCTCCGACCTAAAATCTTGTAACCGCTCTAACTTTTGAACGAAGACAGATACGAACAAGCCGATTCTTTCACTGAATTTGTCTCACTCTTAGCTTTCAAACAAGCTATCGCACGACAAAATCCGTCCACTGGAAGCAAGCCGTCCAGGGGGGGGGAGTCAGCCGAAAATTTTTTCTCTCCGATTTCGCTGGAAACATCCTTCCTAACCCAAAATTTCACGTAGATTCCGAATCTGGCCTCCGTTTTCTCATCCGATGCTTCGTTTGGACGCTACACACCAAAAACATCACACACTATAGCCTCAAGACTAATCCTGGCGGTCGCCCACGTCAACCGAGACGGTCGCCCACGTCAACCAGGCGGTCGGACCAACTCACCCGAGTCTCACACTCTGTCGTTGCAGAGGGGGGGGACGTCAGCGAACATGTTGTGAACGTGGACCCACCTGGCCGGCACACCACGACAGACCACAACCTCTGTCGTTCCAGAGGGGGGGGGACTCAGACACGAAGCACCACGGCGGCCGACCACGACACTCTGCCGTGCCAGAGGGGGGGGGGACGCAGCGATGGCCGCCATCTTGCGCGGTCCAGAAGTGGAGTTTTGCTTACTACTGAAGGCAACATCAACTAAACAATTTGGATATTGCTTTCGTGTTTCCATATAAAAATCTGCAAAACAATTCAAATTCTTTTCAAGAATCGTAGCACATCATTGAGGCAGCTCCCATAGAGCACATACCTAGGCATTTCCAATCATCAGCACATTCACAGGAACATGCTATTTGGCAGGAAGAAAGTTAAGAATACAGCAGACTACGTATCGGCAATAAAAGATCGAACATTTTTCTTGCTAAGAATAAGAAAAAATTAATAAGAAAAGCATTTATAATAAAAAAATTAAGTTGTTCTAAGGGAACGGTGTCAATTAATATGATGCTTGAAAAGGATCAAGGAACTCTTAAAATATGTTCAATACAAAAATATACTACAAAACTCCGCGCTGTCACCGCACTTTTGATTTTTGGTAGGCCTACATGACAGAATACGAAATATTTGAAAAAATACAAATTAGTTTTCAAAAATATGCGCACAGAATACACATGTAAAATCATATCGATTTTGTAAAAATACACTTAATTATAGTGAAGAAATAACAAATACTTGCAATATTTTTTTACTTGTCAAATTCACATTCCAAAAATCATTCATAAATATTAATTTGCAACATCACTGAAATAACTGAAAATGATCGTACAAAACAAGTTGCTGAAAAGACTAAATAATCTGTTCGATTCATCAAATGATTACTACAATTTAATTGTAAATAATTTTGTTATCAGTCCACAAAATTTCGTATCGGTATCTTTATAATTTCCTAATACATGAAAAGGAAATTTATGTACACTATCATGACCATGGCTCTAGGACGGCAAACTGTGACCGTAACACGCTTCAACTGGTGGTTTATTATAGGATTTTTCGGCACTTCATGAAAGGGACACACATGCAACACTTGCAACACCCTTGCCGGCGTCCCTGGGTACCATGTGTTAAGTCCAATTTGTTCGTCACTGATCGAGTATTCGCACAAAGAAGTGAAGGTAGTCAAACATCAGACCTAACGAAGGTCATTGGTCGATGAACTATTTTCCTGTTTCTTATTACTCCGTTTTCATAATTGTCACGTCTTTGATTGATCTCAGATCGAAGAGCTTGATCAGTGAGAAGTTCTTTAGGCGTAGGATCGCGTTTAATGTATAGACATTGCGAAATTCATGATTTCTGTCTAATTTAGCAAGCTTTGATGCTGAACGCAGAACATCAGTAATGTAATTTTTTATTGGTCGTATTCTACTTCATTTAACGCCAAGACGATGAAAGTTTTTATATTCAGAGCTACTTTGTCCAAAACTAGTTAATAATTTTTCAATCAAAAGCTTGTCTTTCTGTTTTCGCTCATCGGCCTGGTATGAGACAGATTCAAGCAATCCAAATACATGTATCATCAAATTGTCTTTCCTTTTATTCTTTTCATCAATTTCATTCAAGATTTTGGCCTCAATGTCATTCTTGACTGAGTTGATATGATCTGACATGAAACTAGTTTCGGATTTCAATTTCTTCTCATTGTCTTGAAAGAAAATCACTTGCTCATTTGTTAGATCATTTTAGTCCAGTTCCCTATGCATTTTCGTTTACAATTTTTGGAGATTACAAAATTTACATATTTTTGGATTCCTTAGAACCTACTGAATCTGAAAAACAATGTTTACATTTTTTCCAAGCACCTTACATGACGCCATCTTGGATTTCAAAATGGCGGCTGTCTTTCTAAATTCCAATTGTCGGCTTCTAAGCATCATGGACTGAATCATCAAGCATCTTCAGTCTACCACTCCTTTAATCTGACTGACTTACTAAGTAACTTACATAATTGTTTTTCTTCATCTATTGTAATCCGTCATGCGTTTGTCATATCGGAATAAAGCATTTTATTATTAGTGTTGTTAGACGCATGATATTATAGTGTCTAGCCATACATTTTCGAAGTCTAGAAATTTCGTGGAATAACTTAAGATGTGATCCTATTAATGCACGATACCGCAAATGAGAACATTTTAATTTGAAAATGATTTTTTATTATCTTGAAGTAACAACGTATTTGAAAAGTGTTCAAAATCAAAAAGTATTATTGCATGATATTCATCACAGAGGGCAAGGAACAATTATCATCACTGCTGTCATCAGAATCGCGTGTGCCATAATGCATGTCATCATCATTTTCGCAGTGCGCGTTGAAAAGACATGAGACCGTGCATGGCAAGTTCTCGGACTGGCGAGAACAACGATTCGATGTGCAGTTTCCTTTGCACTGACACCTGACCATCTCCACAATGGCCTCAGGTGCAGGTGGGACATCCGTAGTATACAGCTTGAAATTGCCTTCATCGTTATCCCTGCACTAACCATTTTCCAGCGGATCCCATTGCTCTTACTGATGATCTGTAACCTGACCCCATACACTTGCTTGAACACGGGCTCTCAAAATGTGCTGTTTCAAAGCTCCAAATGTAGGTGGTAGCTTCTCACTTTCTGCCATGTGCTTTCAAAATGCAAGTAGATACCAACGCAATTAGGGAATGTTAGAGAGATGGTCGGAGGACGATACGCAACGCAGACAAACTGGGCTAAGGTTAAATGCAAGTCCTCACTCATCTCGCCACCATCACACAGTTTGCGCAGAGCCTCAATCACTTCATCTTCTGCTTCTAAATACTGCTTGCACCAGGTTGCCTTGCCTATGCGAGCAAATCATCTAGTGGCATCTGTCCTAGTATCAGGAGAAAAGGAAGTCATTTGAGCATCCACGGAGTGTCTCTCTGCTGCAGACACTCCCAAACATATAATTAGCGTATCTGCTTCCTCTATGTTGCTGCCTGGAAAAAAAGGCCCACATCTTTATTGCTTCTCGTGTGGCCTGCCGCTGATGAGGTGATAATCAGCGTGCTGGAATATTTGTTGTAGTCTAGGATTTCTCAGCCAGGTATTCTGCCAATTTTGCTCTAATTTGATTGTGACAGAAATCGACTCAATGGAATGTGAAGAATGAATTTCTAGTCTATGTGTTCTATAAGTCACGTGGTTACAATCTGCAACGAAGAAAAGGTTATTTAAATACTACGTATAAACAATTAAACAATAGGTATTGTTAGTTAAATATCTTTAAGAAATAAGAGCTACCATTATAACCTAATGTTCGGTTAAGCAACTGTTGGTTAAGTTGTGTTTCGGTGACAATGCTTTATTTTTAGTCTTCTGTTAGCATTGGACTGCACTGATATTCCATATAGGCGGTCTCGAGTGAGGGTAATTAAAATGAATGAAACCAGGCCTTTATGCACCAGGCACATACTCATACTTTTAATATAAGTTCCATCAATACAAAAGACGAAGTGATTGTGCAAGGGAATAAAAAACTTAACCATTCGTTCAGAAGCAGTGATAGTTTACATAATAACAGTAACACTGTTATCTAATATATTAATAGTAGATATTGATATCATATAAGAAACTAATCGCGCGAATAATCGCTTTATGATGCGATTATTAATCGTTTAATCGGATCGATGCGATTGCGATTAAAAAGTCACCCCTATTTTGTAGTATGACCATCCCATCAACTATAGCAATCTTTTGACAATTATTGGCAATAAATTGTTGGTATGCATTATTTGCGTCAGTGGTGATCATCGTCTGGAGTGCGTGAATAAGTTTAGCCTTATCAGTGCATGATAATATTGCACCATCTGAGGCAACAAGGATCGCGGAGTCAATGTGAATTTATAGTTTCCGACCGCATGCTTCTGGTCAATATTTCTGTTCGACCTAGCAAGGATCATCAAGCGCCAACACAGATCTTTCGTTTCCTTTAGATCGACGGTCTTATCCCGGACTGTGTGCTATTTGTTGTCAGACATATACATATGATTCTTTTCTCTTTTCACAGGAGCCCACAGACTAACATCACCATTGATCCTCTCTGACACGTAGTCTTCGTAGCGCTTCTGACCGATGTTGTCGATGTCGAGTATCTGTGGCAGATACTCATCTTGGATGTGCATGATCCCTCTCGTGTATAACGACAGCGATAGCAGTGATTGGCAGATCGTTAGATGAAACGGTGATTATACACAGTGAATATAATTAATTACAAGGATGTGATTGACCAAACGAAAAAAAAATCAGAAAACCAAATTTTGAAGGGGGCCAGTGTAAACAGTCATTACTACATTAGCAGTAGAACTATTAGTTTGGGACATTCATATATTGCCTGTTATAGTTCGATCATAAGCAATAAATCAGCGACACTTAAGTGATGTATGCAACCCATATAGTCTACATGTGCAGGCCAGTCAAGGGTTTGAATGTTCAATCTCTTAACAGTGGCAATGACAGCCGAGGAGCGATGTGGTCTTGCGTTGTTGTCTTGGGAGACGAGATCCTCCACCCTGCCCAACGAGCGAAATATCCATCTCAGATAAAACGGATAGTACAGAATTTATCCGTCAAACGGATATCTATGAAGTATCTACACTTGAGTGATATCAAATGATACATTTTACGAAGTGATATCACAGAACGCACGCATCTCTCACAGGCTCAGGCATAGAAGTAGATAACAGTACACTAGAATGGAAGTTTGATATCTTGCCCATATACAATGATGGCACATGGAAAATCTATGGTTTGTATATCTGCTTCGATCTAAAACATTGTATCATAGTCAGACTATTTGCCAAGTTGGTTGTGGAAGTTGTTGACACCTAATTACAGGATTTTCATGAAGAGAATTTTAAGTAAGATGGTGGCATTGTTTTATGTGAAATAACCTATAGTCCGGGAGCCAGCGTGAAGTTGTGCAGGGAACGAGGTAGTGCACAAAACTTTCACATAGCACAGTCCACCTCTAACCTACTGCAAAACTTCGCGTCTGCCGGATCAGATCATTTGCTTTTCAGAAATAGAAAGGATAACACAATCCTATGTATTTCCAGTGGTAAAATTGTGACATTTAAAGTGTTGACTCCATTTTTTCGAATTTTTGCTCATAAAAGTTACACAAATTGGTATTTTGTTGAACTGGTTATTATAGAAATCATCTACAGATCATGATCTTTCAAATGAGTTATCATTCAGTGACAGAGGATGAAGTAAAGTGTACAAACAGACACTTTTCGTTGGTGTAACTGCAAATTTTAACATAGAAATTTCAGGAAAATTGTTGATATACTTTAACGAAAAGTGTCTGTTTGTACACTTTACTTCATCCTCTGTCACTGAATAATAACTCATTTGAAAGATCATGATCTGTAGATGATTTCTATAATAACCAGTTCAACAAAATACCAATTTGTGTAACTTTCATGAGCAAAAATTCGAAAAAATGGAGTCAACACCTTAAATGTCACAATTTTACCGCTGGCAATACATAGGATTGTGTTATCCTCTCTATTTCTGAAAAGCAAATGATCTGATCCGGCAGACGCGAAGTTTTGCAGTAGGTTAGAGGTGGACTATGCTATGTGAAAGTTTTGTGCACTACCTCGTTCCCTGCACAACTTCACGCTAGCTCCCGGACTACTACTATTCCATGGATTAATATACTGCGTCTATTTGTACCAGTCATTGACAACTATTTTCCAATTTTTCAACACTGGAATACGAATTGAAATTTGGCTCACAGAGTCATTATCGGAAGTAGTCGGTGTATGGGTGGTAAGAACATCTCAAGAATTCAAAGATAAAAATTCTAATTATTGGACAATTTCTCCTTCTGGCGGTCAAGAAACCTAGCGCTTTTCTGGAATAAACACATCGAAAGCTTCTTTAGCGACAGTCTTTTATCAGATACATGAACTGTCGCTGGAACTTTTCAATTAATCACTAAATGACTTATGTAATATAGTCTGATGATATTTTGCAGGCTCATATTCGAAAGCATGCAAAGGTTTTGAAAATTGTTCAAATATAACAGGGGAATCCTTCAAAGTAAAATGAATACTATAAGATTTCTTGGTGTCTGATTTCAAGCTGGAGCAATGCATGCTCTGTAAATCGATATTGCAAATTGCGTATGTGTCTGATTATACTCTTGATTGATTATAGGAGCGATATTTCAAAATGATGAACGTACAGTATGTTTTAAAGGATCTCCTTCTTTGTCATCCTGTCGCTGCAGTATTTTGTAAATTCACTATTGCTTTCGTGTACATGATCTTTGGACAAGGGGCAACAATCCAGATCACAAATTGACTTGATAATTTAAAATGCCAACCAGAAAACAGGAAAGTCAGGTCGCAAAATTTGCTTTTTGCCCCAACTAAGTTCCCCCGGAGTGTGCCATAATTTTGATGCAATTTCCATTCTAGTACTTTCTATGGTATTGTTAATTTCTATGGGCTCAGGTGTCCTCTGCTGACAGCTTACAGTATTGATTCACGTACGTTGATATCGTATATCCTGGTGTATTGTTGCGACCAAGTTTTATAAAATATGCATCCAATGTTTCCACATTTTCGAGGAAGCCTTTGCAGATGAGAAATTAAAATCCCAACTCTTTCAGTCTAGAAATTCAAGTTTCAAAATTGGCAAAAACTGTTCTGAAAACCTCTTGGATGATGATTTTCATTTGAAATACAATTTTGGCAGGAATGCCTGCACTTAGTGGTCACTGCTTGCGCATTATTGCTCTATTTAGTACCCAGATTTTGTAGCACAATAATGAAAGGATTTGCGACACCAGAAATATGACTTTTCATCATCAACATTGCAATCTGTAACGAAATTCAAATACAAATAGCATTGGAGGTAAAAAATAAATAAATAAATTATCGAATTTGTAACTTTTATCAATCTAGGGCTTATCCCACAGAATTAGATTCATCTGCGCGCACTACGGTTTCCTAGAAAGGAAGAGTTATATGCAACCTTAATATCGAAACGACACATCACATAATTAGACAACTTGCTCCTTCTCGAATGGACAATTTGTGTATCGCTTGCTACTGGAAATGGCAAACAATAAGCTGTCAGCAGAGGACACCTGAGCCTGTGAGAGATGCGTGCTTTCTGTGATATCACTTCGTAAAATGTATCATTTGATATCACTCAAGTGTAGATACTTCATAGATATCCGTTTGACGGATAAATTCTGTACTATCCGTTTTATCTGAGATGGATATTTCGCTCGTTGGGTGACCACTGGCAACAACAGGAAGCACAGTTTCATTGAGATACCTCTCTCCAGTCAACGTGCCTTTGATGATGACTGCTGTCGTTCGTCCGCCATGCCAAATGCCACCCCACAGCATAACACTTCCAACACCATATCTGTCGTATTCTTAAATATACAGCATGGGACAAAGCGTTCACCTGGAAGACGATGCACTCTGATACGACCGTCATTGAAATCCAGAGTGAATCTCGATTCATCGGTCCACAAGACTTTCTGCCACTGATGGTCATTCCATGAGCGACGGGCATCACACCAGGTAACTCGTCTTCTGCGGTGCTCAAAACTCAATGGAATTAGGACAGCTGGTCGTCGCGATTGAATTCCAGCTTCTCGCAATCTTCGGTAAGCCGTTCGAACGCTACAGTCTATATTTGAGGCACTCTTCCAGTGTACGACTAGCTTTGGGACTGACACAAATCTATTCCTCTTTGCAGCTAAAACTAAACGTGCGTCTGTCCTTCCTGCAGACTTTCTTGGTCGGCCAGATCCCTTCTTCTTTTTAACATCTCCTTCTGCTTTCCATCGACACCACCACCTCCAAACAACGACTCTCGATTGTTGCAGCTCTTCGGCAACACTCGCACAACTTCTACCACAACGAATCATTCCAATAGCCATACCTCTGGTAAAGTGATCGTGTGCCATTTTATTTTACAAAAGCTGGATTTCAGTTCACGTTTATGTTCAATTTGTAAAAGCAATTGTGACAGTTGTATCGATATCAAAATTTGAAATTTGACCATTATAGATCTTTCTCCATTCTCTAATGTGTTGAATGGTAATACATAGAAAGCGAGATATTGCATCATACCTGAGAAAAAAATGAAACAAACTTCAATTCAAGCCAATGATAGTTTGTTTCATTAATTATGTCAATGAGTAGGCCTATATAATTGATCATTGTTCATGCCAAATGTAATGCAGTTTCCTCACTTGAACGGCATCTTGGATTTATTGTTTCACATTCTACGTTATTCCACGAGATTTTTTGACCTTGAAAATGTATGGTTATAGACACTAATATCATGCGTCCATGATGCTTAGAAGCTGACAATTGGAATTTAGAAAAAAACAGCCGCCAATTTGAAAATCCAAAATGGCGGTCACATAAGGTGCTTGGAAAAAAGTGTAAACATTGTTTTTCAAATTCAGCATGTACCAAGGATTCCAAAGCATGTATAGTTTCCTTTTCTCCAAAAATGGTAAACGAGCGCATTTTTATGCGACATAAGGAGCTGGACTCATAACGCTTTTAGGTGTACCGAAATCGGAAGCACCTGGATACATAAACACGCCTACATAAACAAATGAAATTTTTATGTGTTTGACCCTTCGTAACTTGCAAGACGACTTGAGTAATGTCTTAAGAACCATCGTTTTACTGATGTTGGGTGACAATCTATAAAAATTAAAGGAAACAAGAAGCTCGTGCGCGAATTTAAGAGGATAGCGTCAGTAGTTCGTGCACTATTAGTGCTTCTCATTTAATCAGAGAAAACACAGACAAATGTCATTGTACCGAAAAATTCAGTCTGCTGCTTCCAAATGGATTTACACCAGGGTTTCGGTGCCGTGGTCCAGCTACCACGGCTCCGGATCCACTTCTCTACCACGGCTCTGGGCGGCTCCTGCTCCGACCCTTTCCCGACCACGACCCAAGACCCTTCGACTTATTGTCGGCCCCCAACAGGAAACCGAACAAAAGACTTTCATAGAATGATGTACACCCGATGGCTAATGCAAAACTGCACATCTGTCGAGGTTTAGCTGGTTCCTCTTCTTGTCAGACAATATCGCAGGCAGCACATATATATCCAAGGGGATCAGGCTCAGGTTTTCGGTAAAATGATATTTGTCTGTGTGTTCTGTGAGAAGTACTTCAGCGTGTAGGTAATCTCTAGGTCATGCAGTTCATGCTGTTTAAGAAGCTAAACACATTCAGATTTATAAGATCGTTATTTTGTCGTAAAACACAGCATCCTGATTAAGTTTTAGCTGAAACTTATTAAGTCTTTCAATACATTTTCATAAATGTCACTGATCGGAGGCATAAACACATGCAGGATAGAAAAAAGACTACCATGCTAAAAATTATGACTATGCAGTGACTTAGGTAGTGCTTTCCGCTTAAAACTTTTTATGAAGCATAAGTCTGCACAGGGAAGCATGAAGATTTTCTCTATTTATAAGGGACTGATAGAAGTCTCTGATTTTGTCCCTACTACTACCGCTATTAGCGCTTAATCAGAGGCGAGAACAAATATTTCAGTCTTTCAGAGTGAGGCATCATTGATTAAAGAGAGGTATTTTGATCAGACACTTAGAGGTATTTGAGTCAGTAAAAGGGTTTTCGCAAGCTTCAATCCGTATGCTATTGGATATGCATGTGCACTTTTTGATCGTGTCTGATAAGAACCGGAACCGGGTAGAATTCGGCAGACGCGCAGATTCGTAGCAGCCATGGATAGGGTGCACTGCATTCTCTGAAGGTCCTATTTTCAGCCTCGTTCCCTGCAGAGACAGGCGCTGGCGGTCGGACAGGATGATTCAACCACTTAGCTGTCAGGGCTCTGATATTCATCAATCAAGTGAAACATATTCCGACATAGAACTAAAATTCTTTTATATCAAAAGTTCTTCTTCAGAAGTATTTTAATACTTCATCTAGGCATTTTAATGAGAATGAGACACCTATAAAATAACCATGCATTTTTAATGGAATAATAATTAAGAATCAATCATATGATTTAATAATAAGTACATTAAATTTGAGTCAAGAATGCATGCGCATGGTTTTCGGCCGGAACACAATCTTAAGGAAGTCCGCGATCTCCTTTAAAATCCAAATAAATGATTCTCAATAGGTGAGGAGATGAAGGCCAGCAGTTTTTGGGAGGTCTACAACGATAATCTACAATGATGACTACACTTGTATTCGTTTCAGCTATACTGTCAAATATCACTTTGTCTCGCAAGGTGTCCGAATTCTTAAACATATAAAACTTCAAGCCGGAGCCAGGGTAGTTCCTGTCGGCTCCGGATCCGATCAGCTACCACGGCTCCGGGTGGTTACGGCTCCGAAACCCTGATTTACACATAGAGCAGTTTTCTTCAATATTGTCTCACAAGAAGAGAAAGCGGGTAAAATTCGGTTTGTACACAATCGTATTAGCCATAGGTGGTGCATTATTCTGTGAAAGTCTCATTTTCGAATACGAAATCTGCAGAAGGTCGCGCTGGAGGCCGAACTGCATACCTTATGGATTACAGAAGTACGAGACCCTGTCAGACATTCTATAAGGTCTAGAACGGACATGCGCATTGAAAACAATGCCACGGACAAGCGTTGTCATGACAACGGCACCTAATCAATGGCGGCTCCAGTGCGTAGTTGATAGTGGCTAGGCGTTGCGCTTTGAAAAGATTCACGATTATTAAAGCATTTTGATAAAATAACGTAGAATACACCGCCTTATGACAAGAATCTACAACCAATTCATGTTCCAGTAATTTGATTCTTCTTAAAATCTAGCAACATTGACATAAATCGATACCTAGCTGATCAACTGCTATTACTACCAACAAACAGATGCCGTCCATTCTAGTCCCACTAACTTAAGCAAAGCTATAAGTCCGATTTCTATGATTCTGATCATCAATAATCGCGGCATTCTAGTTATGGCTACCGTACAAACTCGTGACTCAATATCGCGACTCAGTGGGGTGACAAAGAATTTGGATAGAGAATTCCTGGTCACGCCAGCAGGGACAATTTGTGAATACATCAGATTATCTCCGCTATATAGTTCCGACTTTTTGCTTTGCTTGATGGACAACAACTGTTTATTGATGTCCATTACAGCTGCTCGGTCAGCAGCAATATTGCTGGATCTTAAGAAGAATCAAATTACCGAAACTTGCCACAGGTTGCAAATTCTTGCATCATGTTGAAGGTTATTCTATCAAGATGTTTTTTATATTTAAAGGGAAATGATGGCAAGTCTTAATCATCAACAAGAACACAGACAAGGTACCGATACATTCCCATTGCTAACCAACAGAAGACGCCATTGTGCAGATACCGTTGTTGTGACAGCGAATGTCCACGACGTAATATTGCTTTTAATGTGCATGCTCGCTCTAGTCCTCTAGAAAGTGTCAGATTTCCACGGTTTCTACTTCAGAATTATCAATCATGAGAACAATGATTTCATGGAACATCACTTTTGATACACAAATACAAGAATATTGAAATTGTCAAACACATTTTTAGTGATAATAACCATTTTGGATAAGCCAAAGAGTAATAATATTGGCTTCTAGTTTGTTAGAATAATCAAACTGTTCATATAATAGTCAATAATTCAATTTCCTCTCCTGCAAATCTTTTCTCTTACTCCAGAGTCACAGAAAACAAATATAACGATCCAAACACCAGATGTAGTAGCGAACATGAAATTCAAAGACGATGGGAAGGATGAAATTCCTCCACATTCAAACCCCAATAAACTGATACAACAGATTGTAATAATTATGATTCCAGCAATCTTGTAGGCGGTCCAAGGAGCTTCTTTGACATCGTCATCCCTTTCACTTTTGGGATCTAAATCATTGTTAGTAAAATGGCTGTAAATTCCATTAGCGACAACGACCAGAGCCACCCCTATGACAATGCAGCCAAGACTAAGATAGGTGTTGTAACATACGTTGAGAAAATGTGGAGGTATCAAGTCAGATAGAGTGTATTTGTAATCTGGTATGTATTTGGTAAAGTCATGTTGATTGGGATCATGTGAGTACATAACAATAGGATGAATAAGAAAGAGACCAATGACAAAACTCAATTCGATAACATTACAAATAATAATGCCAATGCGAAAAACTTTGTTACTTATCAAAAAAGACATGGTTGTTACAATGAAATTTTCAACACCAATATTAAGTAATGAGAATAGAGTTATCAGAACTGCAACAAACCGCAGCTGATATGCAACAAGACAATTTACTCGAGTGGCAATCGTATGATAACGATATGCATGATAGTATGTAAAACACGACAAGGAAACCAACATTATAATATTCATGAAGAAAAATTGCTTGTAATGCCACTTTTTCGCAATTAAACCTGAAACAGCCAGAAAAACAAGACTCCCGAAATTCATTATGAAACTTAGAATAGTAAAGCACAAACTTGCAATATTTGCACGCGAGTCTACGTGACAAATGACAAACTGCTCTACCATCTGCGGTATAGCTAAAACTAAACGATAGAGTCCTAAATTAAAAACAAATCCAAGAAATCGATCGCAAAAGTTGATCTTGGTGAACACCTTTGTTGGTGGAGGTGAAGATAGTAAGCCTCCTGCAAAATGAAAGAAGAAAATATTATAAACTTCGTCACAATAGAATTCTTTATTGACAGACAATAATGTATCAGGAATTATTCTTGAACTGCGTGACAAAAAATTTAACACTTAGAATCATAGGGAACATTACTTTCAGTAATGAAGTGGCATCAAAACTATATCTTGAAATGATAAGAATTTATTTAATACATATCTAGCAACTCTCTCTCTCTCTCTCTCTCTCTCTCTCTCTCTCTCTCTCTCTCTCTCTCTCGCTCTCTCTCTCTCTCTCTCTCTCTCTCTCTCTCTCTCTCTCTCTCTCTCTCTCTCTCTCTCTCTCTCTCTCTCTCTCTCTCTCTCTCTCTCTCTCTCTCTCTCTCTCTCTCTCTCTCTCTCTCTCCTCTCTCTCTCTCTCTCTCTCTCTCTCCTCTCTCTCTCTCTCTCTCTCTCTCTCTCTCTCTCCTCTCTCTCTCTCTCTCTCTCTCTCTCCTCTCTCTCTCCTCTCTCTCCTCTCTCTCTCTCCTCTCTCCTCTCTCTCTCTCTCTCTATCTCTCTCTCTCTCTCTCTCTCTCTCTCTCTCTCTCTCTCTCTCTCTCTCTCTCTCCTCTCTCTCTCTGAGAGAGAACTGCAAACTATCGCAGAAGTAACGAAGAAGCTCGACGGGTCACGATTGCTGATCGAAGAGTACCAGAGAAGAGATCTGTGCCAGATCAAGGAGATGGAGCAACTCACTGCCGAATTGCGAAGGTCAGAGAGGAAGGTGGAAGAAATGGAAGAGGAGATGGAAATCCTACGCAAGGCTAAACAAGACCTTTTGCTTGGAGCTCACAACTATGAAATTGAGCTGAGAAAGTGCGAGAAGCAAATTGAGAAGTTGAAGAGGGCGAGAGAACATCAAGAGAACGAAGACGACGACAGCGATGAGGAAGAGACAACAAGAGAAGAAACACGCAGAAACACCGAGAAGGATGACATGAAAAAGGAGTTCGGTGCGATCAAAATCATGCTATCCGATTTGAACAGCAGGATCAAAGACATTGAAGAGAACCAATCTGCTAATCACCAACACCAGATCAACAGTCAACAGCGGAATACTAGAATGCCCAACCGCCAGAACAGAAATGTCAACGCACATCAGAACTTTCGATACAACCGCCACCCGCACAACAACTTTGGCTACAAACGTGTCGTGGTTTGCCATAATTGTGGCAAAAAGAGGACATTACGCTCGAAACTGCTACGCGAGAGTGACAACGAACTTTAATCCACGTTACCACGGTTATCAACGATACCAACGTCCAACCTGGTACAATCACCGACCAAGTCCTAATAACGAACGATGGTATCACCAGCGACCACATTACCAACAACCGAGCTTCTACGTTCCTCCAGCTCAACCTCATCCGTATGTGCCTATAAGAGACGAAAGTGTGCCACCTCAAACTGTCGCAGCCCATCAGTCGCAGTCCCGCCAGCCGCACTCGATTCCGTCGTATCTTTGATACTGAGGTAGGAGAGGAGACAAATGTATCTGATAATGATGAACACGATAAGAATGATGACAGTAGCTTAAAAACGTTAAAATTTTTCTATGTCAACATCAATGGCCTAACGAAACATAAAATAGATGACACTGATTTTGTAGCTGATATCAATAATTCGGATATCATCTGTTTAGCGGAAACCCATCTTGATTTTGAAAATGAACCGATTAACATAGACTCTTATGATGCTCATCATTCATGTTGCAGGAGGGATAATATCCTAGGCAGAAACGTTAAAGGAGTTTCCATGTTTCTTAGAGAGAATGCCGATTGTACAAATGCAACGAAAATAGTGTCGGAAAATGGAAATTTAATTATAATGAAATTATGTAATAAATCTTGGATAGACATCAAAGAACTGTTCATCATACTGTGTTATCGTGACAACCGTGAATCGAAGCATGTTGAAGAAAACTTCCTAAATAAAATAAGAGAATACATATATCAGTATAAAATGAAAAACGTAATCATGATCGGTGACCTAAATGGGAGAATCGGCTCTCTGAACGACAATGAATTCTTAGACATTCCTCATAGAGTATCTGATGACACTGCCATTAACAAATTTGGAAGAGAGCTTATTGAATTTTGTAATGACACCTCGCTTGTGATAGCAAACGGTCGATATGAGGAAGGAAAATGCACTTTTTATAGAACGCGCAATACTAAGATAAGCAAATCTGTCATTGATTATGTTATGATATCACAATCTATAGTTAGTTGTCTGAATGCCTTCGAGATTATGGAACCAAGATTATACACTGACCACGTACCCATGTGTATCGAAATAAATATAAAATTGCAGAATAAAATTGATAAAAAAGTTGCTGATGGCCATAAGCGCGTAATGAAGAAGGTAAAACCCTTCAAATGGAATAAAGAGTGCGAAACTAAGTTCAACTTTGAAGAATTTCGGACTAATTGTAATAAACTGATAAACGACATCAATGTTCATAATGCCAATCAAAATGAAATCTACAAACGATTCATTCATAATGCTAAAGAAGCATCTAAAATGACAAGTGGATCTAGCATGCAGACAAAATATACCCTTGAAACTCGAAGAATTAGACAAGAGTATAAAGCATCTGTGGAAAAATGGAAAATTAATAAGACTGAAGATAATTTAATACGGATGCTGAATACGAAGAAAACATTAAGCATCGAAATTAGGAAAGAAAAGCGAAAACTGCAATCGCTTAAGTTAAACGATCTCAAGGAAGCAAAAAATAGAAATGATAGTGAAAAATACTGGAAACTGATAAATACTAAAAACAGCAAAATTAAAAAGCATCCGAAGACAATTCTAACAGTAACTGAATTTAAGGAAGAATTGGAATCAAATGATAACATTTTGACGGAAAAAAATAAAGAACTATCCCTGGAAATAGTAACGGAAACATTTAATGTCGTATATGATGATGAATATCTCAACATGAGTATTACGAAAGACGAAATAATGTATTCATTAAAGAATATGAACAATTCAAAAGCTAGTGGACCAGATAACGTAGTCTATGAGATGTTGAAGAAAAATATTGACGATACTTTATCTATACTAGAAAACATGTTTAACCAAATTCTAATTAATGAAATAACTCCTTGGAACCTGAGCTGGACAACCCCAATATACAAAAAGGAGATAAAAATCAAGCGCAATCATACAGATTTATCAACCTATCTTCCTGCCTCGAAAAACTTATGACAAAAATTTTCAACAATCGTATCAATAAGTGGATTGCTAAGCATGACATTTTGCACCAGTCTCAGATAGGATTTCGTAAAGAGAATTCCACATTGGACTGTATATGGCTATTAAAAGAAATAATACAGATACACAAAAACATTAAGGAACCACTATATCTTTGTTTCATTGATTTATCGAAGGCATTTGACAGCATCCCAAAAGATAGACTAATATATAAACTGAGACATATGATACCAGAAGGAAGATTTCTATCGCTACTAAAGAACATGCTCAATGATAAAACTTATAAAATTTTATTCAGTGGAAATGAAAGCGAAGAATTTAGGCTACAAAATGGAATACCTCAAGGCGACAGTCTCTCGCCTACCCTATTTTGCTTATATATTAATGATCTTCTGTCAAAATTAGACAAAAATAAACATATTGATGCCATTGAAATTGCCGAAATGAAGATTGCATCATTAATTTATGCTGACGATATACTACTTATGAGCCGTACAAAAGAAGGGCTGGCATGCCAAATTAAAATTGTTCAAAATTATTGCCATGAAAATTGTCTGAGCATTAACTATGAAAAAACTAAAATTATGATATATAACGACGTAAACAAATATAAAGAATTTAATATCACCATGAAAGAAAATGTACATTCCATTGAAGTAGTAGACGAATACAAATACCTGGGTGTATTCTTTTCAAAAAATGACAGGAAGCATATTGAAGAATTAGGAAAACGAGGAAAGGTATCAGCATGTATAACAGTAAAAGCTCTAAAAGAATTTGGCTACGTTGATGGAGAAATTCTGCGAAATTCATTTGAAATGTTGACAATATCAAAAATGAAATATGGAGCTGAATTCTATTTTGATAAAATCCTCAAAGAATTAAACAAAATACAAGTACAGTGTTTCAAAAAATTTTACCATTTGAAACGTACAACGCCGACGTATTGCATTATAGGAGAATTTGGAATTAAACCGATAGAATTTTATTTTTATAAAGCAGCTTTAAATTACTGGTTGAAATTGAATCGAACTGATGAGCATCAATTAGTAAGAAAAGTATTTGATTCAATATATAAGTATTCAAACCTTCCTAGCTGCCGTAGCACATGGACTACCAGAATGCTCAAATTAATAGATAATCTTCATTTCAATAATGACGAATTCAATCAAATTGAATCAATGAATTTGAACCACAGAACGCGGAATAGTTACAAGAATTTGATAAATAACCGTTTAAATGAATATTTTAGACAGCAATGGATTGAAAGTGCAAGAAGTAGCAATCGAGGTTTAAAATATTTACAACTATGCCGCTTTGAATGCAACTTAAAACAATATCTAAATCAAACAAATGATGATAAAATAATCATGCCTATTTTAAAGATGAGAACTTTTAACCACAATCTCGTCACTGAAGTTGGCAGATACAATAACAGACAATCTTACGATGAGTGTCTTTGCCCAAATTGTAGCTCTGAAGAAATAGAAGACATAAAACACTTCATCTCTTGCTGTCCGAAGTATGCAGACGTCAGAAGTCTTCTAATACCTTTTCTTTTCTAGAAACTGATGATAGTGTACATTTCTATGCAGCCATGGACATGCTAAATCTCCAACAGATGAAATCTCTTGCAAATTATATACAACAAGCATCTGAAATAAGAGATTCCTAGAAATTTATGTAGATAGCTGTGACGAAATTGTCGCTTTATGTGCATAGAAATTGAAATATTTTCTTATT
>CAJQUW010000402.1:0-37500 GCA_907163375.1 Prostheceraeus crozeri | reverse complement strand
GGCTCGTCTGCGTCCTCTGGTGTCCCGTTCGTCTTCCTCGGCCCCCGTCTCGCCTTCTCGCTTCGACCGGCGCGGCGCGACGCTGCTGCCAATCCTCTTGAGGTGGCTCCCCTTGTTTTTCCGAGAGCACTATTATTCCCCTTCTACGGACCGTCGCGCGGCCCCTCTCGGCTCCGCGGCGCGCTACGTCTCTCTCCGCGCGGCGCCGCGTCAACTCTCGCGCCGCGGCGCTCGTCTCGCGTCCAGCGGCGCCGGCGGGCGCGTTCGCTGCTTCGCGCGGCGCACGAGGCGCAGACTCTCGGCCTCGCGACGTCGGCTTCGCGCGCGCGGTCTCGTCGGCGCTCGCTCGCTTCTAGCGCTTCTCCGGCGACGCGTCTCCGTCTTGCACGCGTCTCGCGGCGCACGCGCGCGCTGACGCGCGGCGCCTGCGCCTACGCGCTCGCCGCTCCGCTTCGCTGTCTCTACTGTCGACCGCCTTCGCCGCTGCTCCGCTCGCGCGCTGCGCTCGTCTCCGCTGTCTCTCGGCGCGCTCGCTACGGGCTCTCTCGCTCGTTGGTCGCTCGCTTCGTATCGCCGGCCCCCGATCTCGTGCTCGCATTCGCTTTTCCGTCCATACTTTTCACAACTACACGTCGCTACTCGTCGTCCCCGCTCGAAGTCTCCGTGATCTAACCCCGTCGCCAGCCCCACCGACCTCTCTGTCATCTTACTTCGTTTTTGGTGTGCCCCGGAGTTCCTGGTGGTTCGACGGAAACCGGGCTCCCCCCGCCTTCCACCGATTACTCTGCGTTATGCCCGCACTGCTTTATCGGGGCTAACTGTCTTAGCGCTACTTTACACTACCTCCCGACGAACTCTTGGCTAGCTCGCTCGCCTGCCGCGCCTCTGGCCCGGTAACTGCCGGCCGGCTCCTGCGCGTCGCTTCGCGAACTCTCGTCGCCCCGTGGAGTGCGCCACCGCGGGCTGGGACCTTCGTATAAACCTTCTCTGGCGGGCAGAGCCGAGCTTCCCTAAACTCGGTGTCGGTTCTCTCTTGCTTCCCGCCGGCCGCCGCCGAAGTGGTTATCTCCTCCGCCCCTATTGCTGCTCCGTTTTGTGCTCTCTTGATCTAGACAGGTCGGCCGCTTCTCGTTGCTCTGGTGTGCTCGGGGGCAGACGAGCGTGTCTGCCTCTGGACGCGTCTCTGCCCCCATGATCCCTAGGCCTGCCTGGCCAGTCTTTCTGGCTGTACTCGGCGCCTCGCCCGGCTCGGCTCTTCTCTCTCTGCTCGCTGACGATACGCAACGCTCTCAGCCCTCACCGTTGAGCTCTCGCGATCTCCTGCGACACCCTATTGTGCTCCGAATTGCTGCGACCTCCGGCTGCGCGTTGCCTCTGCGCTCTCTCGACTGCGCGCGTCGTGCCCGCCTTCTCTGACGTCGAGTCGACTCTCCGTGCTCTGCTTCGTGCTCGTGCCTCGCATTCGTCTTGCGCGTCTGCCCTCTTTTCCGCTCGTGCTTGATCGCTTCCCTTCTCCGCGACTGTGCGACACGACGCGTGGCTCTGCCGCTCTCTATCTCGTCTTAGCGTCTCTCACCTGACTCGCGCTCGCTTGCCGCTTTGCTCTCTTCTCTCGTCGATCTCGTTCGCTTCTCCGCTTCTCTTACCTCTTACTCGTGCTCCGCGTCGCTTGCTCGCGGTCTCGTATCTTCCTTCTCTGCTTCTCTGGCTCTTCGCGGCTTCTCTTCTCCTCGGCTCTGCGCTCGTTCGCGTCCTCCTACTTCTCGGGTGCCTCTTCTCTTCCTGCTTCTCTTGCGCGTTCCTCGGACTCGTCCCCTATTTCACGCGTCCCCCGGCTTGGTCTATGCCTGCTGGCTCCTTGGCTCGTCGAGCATTCCTCTGCGCTTCTCGTGTCGACTTCTCTGACCTACCTCCTTCTCGTTCCCCTCTTCGTGCCTTCCCCTTACGTGGTTCTCTTCCTCGCTGCCTCTTCTCGGCTCGGCCGCTGCTCGGGCTGTGCTCGCGGCTCCTGCTCTGTCGCGGCTACTTCGCTGCTCTGTCTCTCTCTGTCGCGCCTCTCGCTTCTCGCTCTACCGCCTGCTCGCTCGGGGCGGCTGTGGCTGCGCTCTCTGCGCGAAATCACCCATGCAGTTAGGACATAACACCCCAAAAATCGGCAACGGGCACGCACCCCACAGTTCAGTCAGCAAATCCCAGTCGGACCCTACAGCTACTGTCGCAAGAATACTCGACACGGGGCATTACCCCCCCTTTCCAAGAGGCGTCCCAGATGTAGCCGCTATACCCGCCATAGCCTGCCCAAAAAGCCCCCCCCCCGACGTGGCCCCACACAACGCTACCACACCCTTAGTAACCCACTCCTACTCCCGCCCAGTCATCATGTCTGATGGTGTTGCCCATACTATCTCTCCCGTCGCTAAGTCTGACCATCTTCTCAATCTGTTCGACACCCGCTACAGTATCATCTAACACTAGTTGGGCTGGGCCGAGTTTCACCCTTCACAAGCTGTATGACTACAGGCAAACGAATCTTCAATGCTTAAAGTCTGCACTCGGATCAAAATTCCTCCATGGGACTCCTTACTTTCTCCTGATCGCTCGATGTCTGATACCATGTCTACATTAATCAATTCTGAGATTTTCACAACGTGTAAATGAGTGCATTCCTCAAAGACAGGTAGTAATGTTTCCTTCTGACAAAGAATGGCATACCCCACTTACGAAACTCTTTGATTAATGATAGATGGGAAGGCTTACAGATCCAGGAATTGGTCCACGATACAAACAACTTCAGATCAAAGTGAAATCAGAAATTGAAAAATCAGAGCGGATTATTTATTCAACGCTTTAAGACTGACCGACAGGCATGGGAAATTGTGAAGCAAATTTCTGGCAGCAATAAAAAGTCGTCTTGGAGTAATGAAATCATCACAATTTGGTGATGCTTCAAATGTTGCCAATCTTATAGCTGATCGTCTAACAAAGCTTTATCACTCCGATATTACTCCTCAATATTCTCCTTTCTCAGATTGTAATGACTGGAAAATTACTATTCCTGAGGAAGTAATTCTAAGTAATCTCCAAAACCTCTCAACTCAGAAATCATCGGGACAAGATGTGATTCCATCCAAGATATACATTGAAATGGCACCTACTCTAACAAAACCATTGAAAAATTTTGTTCGATACATCCATCAAGCGCAGATCATATCCAACAGCTTAGAAGATGAGTACTGTCCCCCCTATCCCAAACACATCTCCGTCCGATATGGATAAGTTTCGTCCAATATGTGCACTATCGACATGTGCTAAAGTCTTTGAACGAAATCTTTTTGCAATCATTCGGCCGACATTAGAGACTTTTTTCGGTGACTTCCAGCATGGTTTTCGCTCCAAGCACTCGACGACTTCCGCCCTCACTGAAGTTATGGAGAACGCCTACGTTATCCTGCGTTATTTGCGATCTTTATATCAGATATAAGCACAAGCCGAAACATTCTCGGCTCATTCGATTGGTGACTTATGATGATGATCTGACCCTCATCTTACCCCTTTCAAAGACTCTCACTGCGTCAAATATCGACACTTACCTTGACGATGAGATAGATCACATAGAACATTGATGCCATGAGAACAAGCTTTGCCTGAACAAAGACAAATCAAACATTTTATTTTGTCTGAAAAATGAAAAACGCAGTGATTTTGACATTTCTCGCCCCCATAGATTCTTTGTTGTAAGCCAATCAGAGATCCTGGGTCTATTGATCAACAACCAAACTTTCGTGGGCTGATCATGTCAAAGAAGTGATGACCAAAGCCAACCGACGATTTTACATTCTTCGAAAGCAAATGAAAATATGCAAGTAAAAGAGGACATGTTGACCATCTACTATGCTCTCATCTCGATCACTATTCGAAATACCTTGCTTGTCCGCTTTTTGTTACACTTCCGAAGCTACTTGAGAACCAAGCTCGAAAGAATCCAAAGGCGCGCATTGAGCACTGATCATGGGTGACACAGAGTCGGAAGGATTAATTATTCAATCAATCAGAGATAGACGAGAGAGAATCAGTCGAAAGTTTTTCATGAACATCATCTCGAAAAACAATCATTTACTCTACAAGTACGTTCCAAAGCGTTTGCATTATTCTTCACATTTTGAAATGAGACTATGTAATTCAAAGAAATTGAAAAGGTCCTTTTTCCCCTTCATGACCAGACTGATGAATTGTGAGATGACCAGGAAACTATAAAAACTGCTTCTCTGCGTGGCTTTCAATCTCTCTTCGACTTCCTTTGTGTAATGTAATTTTTCTCATTGTGTTGTGTTTACTTGAAACTTTATCTTGAATGATCGTGTAACTTAACTTGTACATTTACGATTTCCACTTTGAATGAAAATATACGCCATTATATATCACCTGGCTGGTGTGCTCTGTGCAGGTCTGCTTCAAACCAATTTAATGTAAAGTTATGGTGGTTCATTTAAGACCGACTTTGGCACGATTTTATGCAGCTTCTGGTTACATAAACCCTATCCATACTGGGCTCTGAAGGGCATCGAGATTCAAGGAGGATGATTCGGGTCTCTCCAAATATCATGAGATTTATATATTTGGGGCATAAACTCTCTTAATGTGGCACCCATTTGCTCTACCTCACTCATCATCATGCTAAAGATTGCAATTCAAAACTAAAAATCATCAAAAAATCATATTGAAAATTTACCGAACTTTAATCTCCTGGTCATTAATCTCCTGAATAATGATGGCTATTTACAAACTGGTTAAAAGTATTAAAGAGCTACTTATGAGCACAGAAATATATTGACAGGATTGATTTGTTCATGGAATACAACTCAAACATGCGTATATGAAATGCGGAAGATTTTCCTTCATAAAAGACCATTCTAATGTATGAATATTGAAATGACATTCTGCAATTCAAATGATTAGGGAAAGAAATGACTGCTTCTGATATCAGCAGCTAACACTAAAAAACATTTATTCGTTAAAAGTGACAATGCGAAAAGTTTACAAAAACTGGCAAATTTCAGAGTTCCGAAATAAGTAATTCTCAAAATAGGTTGTCAAAAATTTGACATTCCGTGGTTCAAATCCAAAGAATTTCCGTGAAAAATATGAAAATACGCTAAAAATAAAGCTAAAAGTCACAAAAGTATAGGTTGGTCGGCATAGTTTTAAGAGGAGTGCAGCACAATTGCCAGTATGGATTGGGGTTTCCAAGCCGATATCAGAGCAGTCACAATGTGAAATCAAATTATAATTTTGAAACATTTATAATGCATGATGCTGCAATGCAATGCCTATCAAGCACATCTAATTGGCCTTCTTTCTGAAAGAAATTTAAGACGAAACTTATTGCCAAAATCCAAATTAAGAACCGGCAGATATCTAAAGTAATTATTGTAAAGTAATTGAAATGCAACTGAAGAAAAATCAATTACATTTCATGAGAAATTAGCACAAGTCTGAAATACTTCGACATCAAATATTGTTGCAAACGATATGTTTGATGCCAAAATGATAATCAGAATGAGTCGGTAATTAAAATGACATTTCACTCAGAAAAGTGACGCAATAAAGAAATGCTCATTGTGATTTGCAATCGCTTGATCTATCCTCCGACAGCAGTCAATATCACATTTAGTTGCATCACAGTAAATATGAAATCAATCTCTTTGATAGACACTGCAAATGACTCGTCTTTGAATGGAGAATTTCTTCGACATTCTGCTTCTTTGTTTTTAATCTTCTCATGAGGAAGACCGGTGCGTACGATCGATCTCTTTCCTCAATCTTTCCTTAAAATGATAGAATGATTATCAGTATATGTCGGCTATATGGCCACAGTCAACCATCAATGCATTAGGCTTGGCAAAACAACATTCTTAAAAACATGAACGGTAAACTTGCACAAATACAAATTAGGCATTTTATGATTACGGCAATGCAATGTGTATTCCGTGTCGTACATAGAAAACATGACCACTGTCCAAGTGTCCAGACACCAGTCTGTTCCCTCAAGCATAAACTTAGACAGGCATAACACACAAGCCTTTAAGTCGGCTGAAGCAGATCACAGTCTTAGGAGCGCTTCAGCCCTTTTCTGTGCATCAAATCCAAAGGTAATCATCAGTCTACTCACGTCTGTGTGCGCAGTAAGGAACATGACATATATCCAAAGTAACAGCAGCCTTATCCTTTACCAGACAAACGGGATCTGCTACGAAAAACGGCCATGTAAGATGATTTCGACAATAATTATCTTTTCCCGTAACTCCTTTTGGAATAAGTTGACTTGACGTCAATGGTTTGACATGTTTCTTTAAAGCATCACCCTGAATCCAACCTGAAGGGAAAAAATATGATTGACACTTTTAGAATTATTTTCCTCTTCCTCATCCGGTTTCTGTTAAACATTTTTATATTTCGATATATCAGTGGTTGTTAGGGTCAGTCCATGTTGTCAAATATCTCAGAAAAGCGTGATATCCTAAGGGTGCGTTTACACGAGAAACTTTGTTGCTGACACCTTTGATCTATGATGAGTCAGAAAGTAATGGACAAGCAATGGAAGCAAAGGCATGCCTTCAATTGTCATGCTTCTTGCGTCAACAGACAATAGCAGTTTAATGAATGGTGATAAGTAAAAGTGCATTGATCTCATCAGCTTATTATCCTCTGAATGTCAGTAAAAAGTAGTAGCTAAAGTTAAACAAAAAATTTGATGATGCTTGGCCTTAAAAAGGTTAAATAATGTTTCGTTCGAATTCATAATTTAAGTAATGAAACTCCGTCAAGTTGCCGTCAGAGAAAAAATCTGCTATCTAGTGTCTGTTGACATCTTTGTCTATCTGCAAGACATTGACGTTCAAAATTCAAAATGTCTTTGACTTTTCACTTTTGTAAACATTATTCGTTTTTGTACATATATCGGGCAACCTTGAAACCTTGAATACATTTGTAGTATACAGTAGGCCTTTTAACTTAAGACAATTTTTTTTAAAAAAATTAAGCTTACTTTGTAATTGCGCTCTCTATGTTTATTACGAGTATTTCATGTTTATCTCCATGTTACATTTTCTCTGTATTTTGCTATATTACCGACGGACGTTTGTCCTTCTTAAGACAAAATGAAAAAAGCATGGGCATATGCAATGCCTGAAATACACAAATGAAGCGTTCCAGGAAAATTTTGCGTTAACCCTCATCGGGACACGATTTTGAGGTAGCGCCAACCGGACATCCGTTGTCAACAATTAGGTTTCCAGTTATTCATAGCACAAATTCTGATGTGCGCGAGGTAATTTTCTTCTTTATATTTGTGTCAACCTATTAACATAAAAAAATCTTAATTAAATTATTGTTGAAATCCTAGGAAATCCTTCTGGTTATGATACATGTCATGCGTTATTTTTCCTGACAATATTGCCGAACAACCTAGCAATGATCCAGCAAACTTTGTGAATCCTGAAGAGCAATGATAGAGTAATAGCAATCTAAATAGTAGGCCTGTTCAGTAAGTAGCATAAAAACAGCTTAGGTAGTATGCCTTCCTGACGACTTCGCTTTTGTATGCAGGATATATCTATCATCTAAAATCAAACAGGTATCATAACTAGATAAATTCTATTTACTAAGTTACACTATGAATATAATCTCCAATTAATATTTTGAGTGAGCCTATAGTCAGATCAAAATAACACAGAACATGCAAAATTTATTTAAAATCTGCACATGACTGAGGAGTAAGTACAGCATTTATTTATTTGTTTATTGCAGAACTAACTACAAAGGCGCCACTGGTTGCGAACAACACTTATGCGTAGCCTGAATATAAAAATACTTTACAAAACTGTGATAAGTCAATCAAAGAAAGTTTCCTTTTAAACACCGGTACACCGGTCGATTGAATGGCATGACATCGAAAAATATCAATACTGAATTGCAGTTCAAAGATAGCAGCAATAAATGTGTACCTGCGTGATATTTCCTGCGATTATTGCAAACATAGAGTAGGTAGAGTGTCGACTCAAAAAGGTATCATCTGTATACAGTTAGCTGGTATCAGTTATTTGCCGAGATTACGTTCCCGTGGTCGAACAAATTATTTGAGTACTTTTAAAAAAGTCGAAATTTTGCAAATTTATTTACTACCGAGATGACTCTCTTTTATAAGTAGTATGAAGCAAGTTGGATATCAATGGAATGAATATCTGCTAATGCGCATCCTAACTAAGCGGAAATTAAGCTGATCATCACGGGAATTTCATGATCCGTTTTATAGTGGAAGTCTTCATGAAAAAGTCGCGATATCATTCGTGCTTTCTTGGCTGAAATTTCAAGTTTTTAATTCAATTTTCACCGGCATTTATGATTCACTAAATTCATGTTTCATTTCTAGAATCTGAATAGTGATGTGGACCCATTTACATGTTTCAAAGTTAATTGAAATAATTGTCTTTGATTATGTGATTTTGCTCTGCAAGTGGCAGATTTCCTGTGATATGATCACGCTTAAGAAAATACTCTTGAGGTTGAGTATGAAAGTAATAGGAACCTATCGAATTGCAAATTTATTCGATTTGCAAAAAATCGATTTGCAAAGGCTATCAGCTGTCATGACACTGAGAATCTGTAAAATACCATCATTCCTTCTGCAATACTATCATGATCATTTAATTCCGTGGTAATTTCTTCAAAACTGCAAAAATTAGCATATCTCACATTTGGTAACAATACCCACTTGTATTCACCTCGAGTTCATTTAATAAAATCGAAAATGTAGACACATTGGGGATTTAATGAATGTGGAGTTACCACTCTACTGCTTACTCTATGATTGCAAAAATCTACAAAGAGACCGCTTAAGAGACAACTAAGAGGCCAAACCAATTAAGAGATTTGAAAACGAGCTTTACTGATAAAGTATTATCGAGGTAGTGATAACACGTAACACTGCATGACATGGAAGCATGCTATCTGCACGGGGTATTACTGAATGCAGTTTTGCACAGAATTTTACAATGGCAAAAATAGTTGCGTTGTGCTGAGCATTGCGACTCGTAACAAAGTCAATGCCTTTTCTGATACAGCACCAATATCAAATCGATTATATTGATAATTTTAATGACAAATGCAGAGATCTTACTGACATCAAATAGTCCGAACCTCGACGAATCAGAACTGTAGAACCTAAACAGAGAAGAAAAATCGAAATGATTTGTTTCTGGCAGAATTGTCTACTCTATAAGCTTATTTAGTTCGTGTTTTTAAGAAAAACACGAACAACGCGTATTTGTTGTCCGTGTTTTTTTAAAAAACATTTTCTGCCTTGACAAATGGCGAACGTCGGAAGCGTCGGCAATGCATCGGTAGACTCGAGTAATACTGGACTTCACTACTTTCCCTCGAGGGTGTTAATCTGAAATATTTCAATTTCACCCAATAAATGCCAAGCACCATGAACGAATTTCACAAGTTAATGAGTAGGCCTACATTTCATATCTTGATATTTTACTGAAGTTTGTACACAATTGAATTTTTCCAAACACAATCTACTTCTATAGTAGTCCGACTAAGAGAGCTTGAGAGAAAATCGTTAGTGAATGCCTGAAAATTCTTTTAAATCTAGAATTCAACTTTTTGAGTTTCTATTGATATTGACAAGGTGCATTAAATTTGTCAAACCGATGCCACTGGATAGAATGGTCACTAAATGTAATGTCACGTAAGTTTCTGAAAAATTGAACAATTGGAATTAGAAGGAGGAGGGAGCTTAACATAACAGGGTTGATGCATCGAGTGCGGTTCATGATCAAAATAAGCGTAGAAACTGACTTATGATGGGATTCGCTGATGCTGTAGCCCACGGAAAACCTATTGTTTGATTCTTTAGGTCCAACGAGTCGATCCATTTTAGCTTCAAAACCAAGGGAAATTGTGGTCTTGATCCATCAACTGTGAAATCTTTCTGATCCATCCATGGAAGACATGTAAGACCCGTAGTCGATATATTCGTGTTGCCAGAAAATGAGTAGCCAACGGGGTCGTGTTGACACCCTAGCGAATAAAGCAATTTATCAATTATTATCAAAATTCGGTCTAGATATTGTCATCGCTAAATATTGATAAAAGGAAGTCGACTTGCAAAAACATAGTATAAGGTATACACCAACTGCAAGAATGTTTTCCTACACAAATTATAACATAGAAGATAATTTTTTAGAAATTTGTTAATGGTTATTTTAGCAGCTGACTTAGGCGTCGTTCTGGGCTAAAATTTCAGCATGTCACAAAAACAATAGAATTTCTAGTTAAAAAGACCTGTCGCAAGGCGTGTGTCAAGTTACCGAAACCAATTTCGTAGTCCACTTTATTCTTTAACGGAACCACTTTTGTCTTTAAACTTGAATTTATCAAAAACGATTTCAAATTTGTGGAATCTGAGCGCACATTCCTGAGCCTGAAATTGATAAAGCAAGAGTTGTTTTGAATAGAATCACGTTGTAATAAACAATGGTTCCGCTAGGTGATTCCACTAACTTCGCATGCGTTCTATAAGCTAGGTATAGTGCAGTTGAAGAGTACTTAAAAATTTTGCCTCTGGCTTACGCAGGAATTGAAAGCGACTCAGCGTTTTGAGATTCTACACCATTTCCAAGTCATTAATACAACATCTAAAATCAATAGCCGCAATCTTAAGTCATTGATAAATCTCAGTTTGATAACAATGATTCGCAAACAAATAATAGATATCTCAATTCTTCGTTACCTGAAAGGAAAGTCAATAGTACATCACTCATTTCGATTGTAAATTTGTCATGTACGTCACTAAGAAGTGTCACAGAACTCAGACATTGCACGCGGCACAAGCGTTTAATTGATGTTAGTTGATGCTACTTGCATGGATAATTTATGTAGTCAGTCCAACAAATGATGGTAAAGTGCTTAGGCAGAATTGTTTAAGCTTTAACTGTAGGCCCTATGAAATATTTATAAGATAATTTTGGGAAAACAGCAATGAAGTAAATTTAATTAATTATCAAATGATCATTCTATGAATTCATTCATCAGAAAAGAAAATTAATCTGTTCTAATTATACAACGGAAATAGCTCACCTGGAGAAGTGGTTTTGGCAATAGCCAACGTGGCGTCGTTGTACATCATGTTTTTTTCTAAAAATGCGGAAGTAGAATTTGATTATTGTGCAATGATGAGACACACACTTTTCAAGAAATTATCAGAATTCTCGCTCAATCGGTTAGGTGTTTTAAAATGTCACTAACATGTCATACTTGTCACTGCATGCTATGAGTGTAACGCTGTCTTTGAAAATTTTCATATTTATTTACTGCAGTTGATTAATAAAAAATGCGCGCAAACGTTCTAATTCGCACAAACGATGTAACATGCTCTGACGCTTCATTCACAGGCATGTTTCCAAGAATACTGACAATGGGTTATGTAGGTGTCGCAGCATTGAATCATTTTCACAATACGGTATTTTCGTATTTAAGGAATAATAAAACCGGCATCACCGGTATTACCGGTTATAAAATGAACATCATAAACCCATTTTCATCGAACCAATCTTGAAGGTACCAAATATATGCATGCGGGTGTGGTATGTCAAATACGTGTAGTCACAATCGTCAACTACAATGACATTCTTTCTGATGAATGTCTGAGCGAATGAAACATCTTCTATTTTGTCTCACTGGGGTTGTAACTGAAATTCTTCCGACAGAAAATTAAACCGATTTAATATTGTGTCGGCAGAACTTTCGGCCGACTTTATGAACGACGGTGTAACACCGAAACCGACTGAATATTCTACCGGTTTCGGTGTTATACCGTCGTTCATTAAGTCACCTGAATATTCGGCCGCAGAATATTAAATCGGTTCAATTTTCTGCCGGAAGAATTTTACTTAATGAACAGCCCCTTTGTCTGTGCTGTGTGAAACTTGCTTAAAAGTACCAGCAGTGGAAAGAGCTTTCTCAGCTTCGACTAAAGTAGGTGGAATATTGAGAGGCGTCAATATGCTGAAGATGAAATCCAAGCTCACTACTCAGTTCTGCTGATGAAATTTTGCTGGTTGTGACTGCACTGAAGTTACTAGGATAAACATCTCCTGAAAGATTGTCTGCAACAATTCATGTATAACTCTTTCCAGATTTGCTTCTACTGTCTTCATTGCTTCAGAGGATGTCTTCACATTCTCTGCTCCTTCAAAAGATTCACGATTGATCTTGGAAATTTACGGATCATCCTCTTCGGTGCAATGTAATTCAATTTGAATCTCGTCATAATTTCTCAGCATTATGTCTTCACAGCAATTCTTTTCGAGTCTGGCTTGAATGTCCTATATATATTGTAACATAGCTTCTTTTATGCCGATCTCGAACTATTATTTGTTCGATGGTTTGTTTCATTTGCATTGCGGCATTTGTTCACAATACATCAAGTCAATTGATGCATTGTACAATAGGCTATACAATAAGAAAGCTTAATTGTACTCTTCGTTGCTTTTTAGAATATGAAATGGACATCTACGAGTATATTGGGATATATTGCAGATGTATAAATATTGAACTTATCGAAAGTAAAAATATTTATATTTACGGGCGTGTCTGCCATCAATCGATGAAGGTTAGTTCAACTTCTTTATTGTTTATTTACTTCTTTACAAAATTTACTTCTTACAAATCCTCTTTATTTGTTTATTTATTCTTTTACTAACTTACCAAAAATCGTAAATCTCTATTACTAACTAAATTTGACAAATCTGTCATCTTATTTGCGCTAATGATAATACTAACGGATATCATGGTAAATCATTTATTGGATCTCCAGCCGTGCTAGCCTTACATCAGAAATGAATTCGATGGAATTTGGTTCAGATTCTCGTCAATCCGCAATATTCATGTATCCAAGAAATATTAACCAGTGGAAACGCAGCAAAAAAATTAAACCGGTATTTGAGAATCCTATCGGCTTTCGGTATTGCGGAAAAAAGAAAACCGGCGATACCGCTATTATGACTCCTAATGTTATGCTATCTCAGCATAACATGTAATGTAACCTATGTAATGTTATCTCAGCGGTTGCAAATAACATACACTGCTACCTCACTTCCGACTACCTGCACTTATCATGTACCTCTTAACACATTATTGCGTTTTAAACACGATAAACGTCAATTGAGTATTAGTTTAATCTTCAAATATCCGTATTTAGCATATTAAGGGAATTTCCCCTGGCTTACATTGAATTCGCATTGTAAGTCGATTAATTAACCCTCGGGGGGTTTTCTGGGTCCACGTGGACCCATTTTTCCAGATCACTTGCTGTTATTTATTAAGTTTTCATTATTTATTATTGATATCACTGGACTTTATCTGTATCGATATGTCAATTATAACTGCCAAGTGAAAATGTATTAGCTGTTGTTTAAATAATTGCAATACATCGCAAACCTTTTAGTAAATCTATGGGTCCAGCTGGACCCAGTCACACTGATTCGTTTCATCGGTCGTCATAGCGCAGAAATTCAGTCACTGCTATTCCAAATAACAAAGGCCCGTATTCGTGAAACCAGATAAGGATTTCCCGTATCCTTAGCGACGCTATATCTTAGCCTTATCCTGACAGTCATATTCGTGAAGGCAGCTATCGTCACGCGCTCACGATGTGTAGCATTTTTTCTATTTTTAGCCTTAACGCCATGCACTTCAAAGGCTGACAACTGGTAGATTTTGGAGACGTTGAAATCACAGGCGCACTTGCAAACGATTCCATCGATTAGTTTGTCGATCTGCCCCGATTGGGCCGCCTCAACTCGCCTGATACAATGCGAAACAGTAGATAATGAAGCATCGGAATAGCGGTAGTGCTTATTGGCTGCACACAGACACACGCACACTCCTTCCCTGCACACAAAGACACACGGGATAACGCAGCTGAAACTTCGCTTTGCTTCAAAGCTTTTGCTATCGTCGCTATTGTCGCACGCAGGTGCAACTGTGACGAACTAATGAAATCGATTTTGATGTGACGCGTGAACAATGCTCCGATCAAAAGTTGAGCAGCATGGACGGACGCTTCGATGGAAGAAATGTTAGCCTTCATTGGTCGAAAGAACACAATGAGCCATTCAAATTCAAAGAGTTACGTATATGTGCCTGGTGCATTTCTTACCGTTGATGAGGAACTTGCCAAGCAAACCCAACAATTATTTTTGTTACAATCTACTCATCACGGACTTGGAGAACGTGTTGTCATGGATTGAAAATTCTGGAAGACACATAACAACTGACAATTTTTCCCGCTCAAAAGGCATGACTTTGCTAGGAACTCTGAGGAAAAACAGATGAAGAATCTACAGGGCCTCTTCAGATTTTCCGATTCAACCTCGAAGATCAAACATGCCTCCTCAGTTACAAAGAAATGATACATCAGCCGAAGATGGCACACAATTTGTGTGGGATAAATGCATATGTGTTGAAATATGCGAAATTGATCCGGAAGAGACAACCTCACAAAAAGAAGACAATTTCTGCGATGCTTAGGAGAGAGCGGTCAAGCCATTTTTGGAGTCAAAAGACATCATCGAAGCAAAGGTGGATGTTGAGAGAGCAACACGAAAAAAAGACAGATGTCAACTCTGCGGGTGGAAGAAAGATCGGAAAACGAGAAAAACGTGTGCTCGGTGTGGGAATCACTGTTGTGATGAACATTCGAACTCTGTTGATTGTGAAAATAAATCTTTCCACGTGGAGATTTTCACGAAATGGAATAGCGAATTTTAAACCTCCCGAGGGTTAAGCGTAGGGAGTGCTGCTGATGTTGAGAGACATGAACTAGGCCTGCTAATAATTCCTCATATTGAATGAAATGTTAGCTATTCTGGTTTGCTGATTGCTCTGTTTGTTCAATTAAAGACGCACCTCAATATTTAGTTATTTTGTTTATAAAAAATCATCAAATCGTTCCATTTCTCAAACGGAAGTGAATGATATAAATATAGCGTCATTGAGATATAAGTAGTATGTCACTGACTCCATAACTAGGAATATGATCAAATTTCAAGAAATATTGTAGCCACATAATTAGGTATTCTGTGATTGTAGCAACTGAAAAAGTGGTCTATACATTGATCAATTCTATCCTCCAGCTTCTGAACAATCACTCCGACAGCTTCTTTTCTCTACTTTCGCCTCTTGACTGCATAGACATATTAAGCAGGCACATATTGTTAAATGGTACATGTTGAAAGGCATGACTGCGTCGCTGATCTCATGATCTATCGGATCAATTTGATTTTGGAAAGAAAAGATGAACTGGGACTGAAACTCTGATTACAAGATTTTTGAATCAAAGTTCTTTTCACCATCCACGTATCGTCATCACCTGTTTCAAACAATTCATTAATAATGCACTACTTATTTGAATAGTGTCAGTAGCAATGTTGATAAACCAATTTAGAAGCAAGAGAGTCAATCTCTGATCCCCTTCCTCGATTGAAAAATGCTAAAACAGAAGAAAGATAATGCGTTCACTCCTCAGAGCAGGCCCGTAGCTCAGGGGGGGGGACGGAGGCGGTGCAGCACCTGCAAAATTTTTCGCCCCCCCTAGAAAATCATGGTGAAGATACGGTTAAATGGACTGGAAACTATACTTTTTAAGTTAACGAAAATTTATGAAAATTGATGTCTTCACATTTCCGAAAACTACTTTCGTTTTACTTTCTTTGCATAGAGTAATTTTCGCATAGAGATAACCCTGATAATCATACGTTGATACTACATACAGGGTGCGAGAAAAGTCTTTGCGGATTTTTGATAACTTTATATTTAGTTATTGTATGGTGAATTGTTTTACTTTATTTTCATTTTTCTTTGAACAAACCCATCTAGAAATAAAAACTAAACATTCCATGTACTCATTGAATTTTTATTCTTCAAATAGCTCACCGTCATGCTCAATGCACTTCAGAAAACGTTTCTGAAAATTCCTCAACGAATCACGGTAGTAAGAGAGAGCAATGTTGTTCATTTGTCGCTCAATCTCTTTCCGCAAGTCCTGAATGTTCCTGTAAATAATACCTGGAGGATAAACCAATTGCCGCAGGTGACTCCAGAACCAAAAGTCGCAGGGTGTCAAGTCCGGCGATGTTGCTGGCCATTCAATAGGTCCTCTCCTGCCGATCCAGCGATTGGACAAATGAGTCTCTAGAATTTGACGCGCTGAAAGAGAGTAATGGGGGTCTTGCTGGAACAGAAGGGTTCTTCCAGTGCCACGAGAGAAATAAGGAACGACTTGGTTCAACAGAAGATCAGAATATCTCTTTCCATTCATGGTTTCTGAACTGATATCGTAGAGAAGAAGTCCGGAATAGCCTATACAGGCCCACACGGTGAGGCTAGGAGTCTTGCCTGGGTTGGTCATTCTAATATTCGGGTTCGTCGTAGTCCAGAAGTGCACATTGTGCTTGTTGATGTTGCCTGTCAACGACATGACACACTCGTCCGAAAATGTTAGCTTTCGGAGGAAAGCAGGATCTTCTCTCGATTTTCTCCTCATTTCTTCACAAAATTGTAAGCGGCGGTCTTCGTCCCCATCACAAAGAAATTGAGAATATAGAGGCTTGTATGGATGATAATGCTCGGCTTTTAGAACTTTTCGGACAGTGAAATCAGAGATCCCGACATCCCTCGATATCGCTCTTGTCGAAGTTGAAGGATTTTCAGTGACAGCTTCAATTACCTTTTGCCTGTTTTCATCTCCAGATGCTGTTATGGGTCTGCCACTTCTGGGTCGGTCGTGGGACAGGCTGCCGGTTTCAAGAAATTTGTTCTTCCAATACAAGATTGTTCTCGACGATGGGGGTTCCTTGTTAAATTTCTCTCTGAATTGACGAGCACTTTCTTCACAGTTGAAAGAAATGGCCCACGATGTGCAATAAACTTTTTCTATTGTCGAGAATTCCATCACAATATCAAATTACTCACATCCATCAGTGTATCGAGTTTATAAACACAGTGTATAAAATGTATTGATTAAAATTAAAAATCTCGTAGTAAGATTCAAATGTGAAATCTATGCTGGTCAGCAAAAATAAGTGGCATAGCTTTTCAAGGCATAACATTTATTAAGGTTAATCATCCATGGTTTAGTCCGTCATTTAATGATCGATCCTCGAAGTTAGATTTAAATTTGAAATCTATGGAGCTCAGCAAAAACGAGTGGCATAGCTATTTGAAGCACAACTTTGTTGATTTGATTAAAATGAGATCAAATCTCGTAGCTAGATTCAAATGTGAAATCCATAGAGCTCAGGAAAAACAAGTGGCATAGCTTTTTAAAGCATCGAAAATAGCACAATGAAATGCCGAGTTTACAAAACGTATGGAAAGTAATCAATTTAAATTTTGTTGATTGAATAGCATAAAGCTCACTATGTGTTAAATCTGAAGACTTGGCATGCATAATAGTCGAGTGACAGAGTTATCTACAAACGCATTGCCACATATTGGTCACTGAAGAAATGATATTTGATCGTTGAATAGCAAAATATAAAGTTGACAAAAATCCGCAAGGACTTTTCTCGCACCCTGTACATCTTATAAAAATCGTTTTATACATGGAGTGCAATTATTTTTTTTTTCATATTTTATGGCTCTATATCTCTCTTCATATTTGTTAAATAAATGCTAAATCTCCCCGATTCCCATTGGAGATTTCTTGTTTTGATTTGTTTTTCAAATAAACTCTTATTTGTTTATTTATTTAAATAGGATTTTGCTTCTTATAGCAGGCACAGTGGTAAATACGTTATGGACAAACTTGTTATTAGAAAATCTAAAACTTCGTCAATTACTACAAGGGGTCAAGAACTAGGAAACAATGAAAGTGGACTTCCTAGAGAAATTCATCAGAAAGTCGCCCCCCTCCTAAGAGTAGCGTCTGGCTACGGGGCTGCCTCAGAGTCCATACAACATGACAATTAAATTGATCACCAGCGATCAGTGATCATTTGATTGTGTCATTTTGCCAACTTAGTTGCCTTCTAATTGAGAAGTGAGCAAAACGTTTTATTTGCTGTCAAGAAAAATCTGTTATTGCGACAGACTTAATACTTAAAATGACTGGTCCGCTCCCTGCAATGCAATAGTCATCTACGCAATTGTCTAAAACCCAAAATTCGTCTGAAGATCCCTTAGATTTATTTATTTCTGATTCATTTATTACACCATCTTTTAGTCTATTATGAAGGATTAAATAAAGGTGATGCAGCTGAATATGTTTTTAGCTCTGACTAACACTTATGCTTCTTAAAAACCTCCTACAATAATGGATCAAGTCGCATGGGAAGTGTTATCAGCATTAAAATCATTCTGTATCACTTAGATCTTTCTAGGAGTTAGAATTTTATATCTACTGCACCACGCCTATAATGAAATTGATAGCCTCTGCCTCTGTTGATACGTAAAAGCTGTTGCTTTACGATGTTGAATTGAGGTAATAAATTTCAGATACTAAATGCATTTGGTGTCACTGAAATTCTAGCAGGCGTCTTCAGTCTATTTTATATTATACTTTAGTCTATTACTATATAACTTCCTGTAACAACATCTAATTTATGATTTTTTTGTTCTAAATTTCAGAATGACATTGATATCGTTGTAGGTGATATCAAAGTTTAGATACATTTTCATATCGCTCTCAAACCGACACAATTCTAAATAGCTCAAACCAGAATGACCATCTTTCGCTGTGGAAATCCACTTTCTCTAAGATGATGAGTTAACCTCATTTTTGCAGCTTTTGAATATGACTTTTTATCAGCTGGCAACTGCTCATCACATAATGTTGTTGGATTTAGTGTTGTGAGTAGCTGCTTCATTCACCAGCACCATGTGTACTTACTATGATATAAAACTTATGATATGCCTCCTTTATCAAACTTTTCTCATTAGTCGTGATTATTTTATCCAATAGAATATTACTGCTTTATAAAACTCATAATCCATGGGGTGTATTCCAAATTCACCAATACGACAGTGATTTAGATGCAGTCTGATTTAAATGATAATATACAGTAAGCGGCATCTGTTTGCTGTCATCGAATAATTGCGATTATTGATTGAATTTTAGAACTTAAATTACGGAGTGCTTGAATGCGGTGCTAATGTTTCTTGATGAGGATCAAACATTTCTTGATCCATTATTGTCGCATAGCCTGTAGAACTCGAAGCTAGAATGACAGCCAATTCATACTATATCTATGAATTGGTTGATGTGAGAGGAAAAGTATAAAGCTGAAGTCCTTTCTTTCCTTCAGAATACTGTAAATGATTTATCCTACACTTAACAGCATCATACATATCGTTCTTTAAATTGATCATTATATTTAGAAGGCAAGAATTGCAACGTAAGCCTGTATAGAATGAGAGATGAGCATGCTATAGAATACTATAAAATTCAAACATACCATGAAATCATATCTGAATTTTGATATTGAATACAGTGACATCAATATATTATCAAAATTTCTAACAAAAAAAATCACAAATTAGATTTCGTAACTGGAAGTTATGGAAATCGATTATGATATGAAGAGAGTTTATGTGAGCTATGTGATAATTCAAAGGTGGAAACTCAGTATCATTTTATGATAGAATGTTCACTACGTAAAAATTTGCGATAATGAACAGCGCCTTTGTTATGGAATTGCAACAATGCAACAGAATTCAATAAGTTGATGAACATTTTAACTCCAAAGCTGGTGAAATCCATTGCGAAGTTTCTCCGAGAAACAAAAGATTTATAGGCCATGATTAAAGAAGACACTAGCCAATAAGTATGAAATCTGGAAATTTATTTTTGATAATTTTCCCCTCCTTCCTGTTCGAAATATGCATCTTTTCAACAGCACCGACCGCACGCTGTTTTCTCTCAAAAAGCTTTGTCTTTTGTGCTTTTGTGAGCGTGCATGTTAATGTTTTCCAATGTCTTTGGAAATAAACCTTTTAGACTTTTGACTATAGAATGCAGTATTTTATGCAAGTGGCAGTCTATACAGGTAAACTTTTAGACACACAAAGGTCATTCGACATGCGACGATCAAACTGAATAATAGACACGCATTGAATAGGGGGTCGTCCATCAAGGTTGGACCTTCGGTTTTGGGTCGAACTTGGGTAAGTGATACAAGGCTTGGCTTTTCTTTTAATTGTTCATATATATCCTGCAAATCAAGTTAGAAAAAATGTTTTGATTTGAATCTTAGGGGAACTACATGATAAAAGTATGAGGCTCTGATTCTTTTATCAAAATTCCACTCAATCAACATAATATTTGCTGTAAGTGTGATACATGCGTTTTGTTACATTTGTGCATTTTGAATCTTCATATATTTTGTATCTTCGTTGTTATCTCTGCATCCCTAAAATGTCCGCGACAGTCGACATTTATCAAAAAATGAATTCATTCCAATTTCGTATTCCAGTTTTGTTTAACAATGCACTCATTGCACAGCTATACTATTCACTCTGTTTATATTTCTGAATGATAAAATGAAAACAATTGCTATGTTATGAGCAATGTGTAATTCAGTCATCATTAATTCAGAAGTCTCCAATTCTACATGTAGTATATTCTACTGTACATTCTAAATTAAAGGAAATCTTTTTAACGCATTACCTAGGCTACTAACTACAGTTATCACATTAAAAAATCGTTTCCCACTAATACCACATTTCTCATGGATCTACAAATTGCAAGGATAGCACTTCAAAGATGTGTGGCAAGAATTTCTACAAACGCAATATTTGTAATCGACTGCAGCATTATCAACAGAATTGGCAGCTTGTGTTATACCAGAAAATGGTGACATCAAAGTATAACATTTTGCTGACTTGATAGTGGTAATCTGTCGCCCAAACCATCGAATAGAAGCTTCGGTAGTAGATTGGTGGTAGATATTATCGTAAAATTAGAATTTTGGCCTGTTATGTTTGCACAAAATACAAATAATGTACTTCGTTTACTTGATTCTACTCATTTAATGAAACTTGGGCCGATTTATTGGGCTTTGGAATTTGACCCAAATTTGGCCCAAAACTTGTATTGGGTACCCTATACAAGTTTTTGCTCAACCTTGGAGTTCTGATATCTGACTAGATGTGTAGAACAGCTTTATGCTTCGACAAATTAACAAATGTTAATTAATTTGCGCAATTGAGTATTAATAATACATCGCTTTAGGCTAAAACATCGACCGGTTGTGTTTATTTCATTCCTCATTTTACTTGTTATGAACAATCACACAATCCCCTTCTTTCGATGATCATATCGATTGAATGCAAATCAACATAGCAATCAATTCATATATTAACCTCAAATTGTCGGTTTAATTTAATGGACAGTCTGAATTTCCATTTGAATTAAATGGAATTGGGTTTGAAATTAAATTTATTAAAGCTTACAAATGAATAAAATATGATAAAAATAAAATAAAATCATATGAAAATTAAATTCAAGAAATGAAATGATGAACTCTTAAATGAAATAAATATTAAAACGAAACGTTAAAAAAGGAGTATAAATGAAAGAAAACATTTTTTTGTGACTTTTAAGAATTATAATAGTTTTTTTGGAATGTTTTTGAAAGAATTTAAGTCCTTAAAAGGACTGATTATCCGTTCCCCGTGGGTATCTGAGGTCATCAGCAGGTGACTCGGACAGGATTCGCGTTTCGGCCCCTCAACCTGAACGCTCAAACCCATCCGAGCGGGGCCCCTGCACATAGAGAGCAGGCTCGACCACACTTTAAAAATTCCTTGTTCGGCAGTGTTCATAGAAAAGAAAATGAGGAGATTCAGGAAGAACACAGATCAAATAGCTGTCGTGCAGCAAATAGTCCAAACTTGTGCTTATTAATTCTCACATGCGACCGGTTTTTTTGAAGGACCTGCTCTCTCCCTGTCTAAGCAAGGCGATTGTTTGAAAGAGTATGTGTATAAAGAAGCATCCTGAAAAGCATGCTGGTTCGAAATAGCTAAGGAGAATAAGTCAAAAAGGACGTGTCGCGCTGACGCTCTGAGAATCCATGCTTCTTTAACGGACTCGGAGCTGATTGCACCTCTGCCGGAATAAGCGTAGCTTCTTAGCACCAATCTAGCCCTGAACGGGCATGTGCAGGTAACAGACGCATGAGATGGGTGCGGGCACCGAATAAACTGGTCGGATGAGGTAAAAGGTTCTATCTCTGCAGCTCTACTGATCAGGTGATCAACTGATCAGGCAAAGCAGCTTTTAATTAACTAATAGCGTTTTATGGGCATTCAAATTTCAGACGTAGATAAAACATCGAATAGAATACTATATTTCTCTCAATTGCTTTATTTTAATTTTATTATTTTTGCTTCATCCATAGATATAGCTAATCATTTACTATTATTATCAATGAATTCATTCATTTATTATTTAACATATTTGTATATACATAAAACATCAGAGTTAAATGTCCACCAATCTGAACCATTTGTTTAGGTCCACTTTGTAATTCTCATGCAGTCGAATACAATTCCGCTGTTACATTAATTTTTTGAGAGAGAGAAAGAGAGAGAAGATTTCAACAAGATCTCTGCATTGCTGGTTTTTGAATTAACTTTAGCAGCAACGTCAAGAGATGAAAAATGTTTTTCTGGAATGCTACCACGGAAAACAAGTAGAAACTATACAGATGACAAATTTAGACTTGAAAACTGTATCTAATAACGTGAGGGAGGCAAGATGATGATTTCTAGGAGTGTAGATATCTGGGTGTGGTTTCAAGCGCTTATTTTGTTTCATAGCTTAAATGAAGGCAAAATATGAGTCAATCTGTTTTCTAAAATCAAGGAGTTGCTCTCTCTCTATCTATATATTTTATCTTGATTAGTAATCTGCTCATGCTCAGAAATGCTGTTTTGTTCATTGTCTTATCATTTTGATAAATGATCTTACCCAGTCTCAATTTTGTATCTGGATAATCAACATAATTTTCGAATGATATTTAATGGCTTGGTGCGAAATGATTCACATGCATAAGTAATTATCATCCACGTGTGTGATTTCATTGCTTGTGCCCTTACACTTCCAAAATCAACATCAATTGTCCTACTTCGTTCTTGGTCAAACATTCAAGTTACGTGTAGGGCAGGGTTGAAAATCATGCTATTTTGTTTTTTTTCGGAATTTCCAAATAATGGCATTCGATATAAGATGCTTATGCAGACCACTGAATATTGCCCATAATGGCACACGTCCAGCACTCATAGGTGTCTCCTTGGTGTTGAGGTGGATTTTAGTAAGTCAGTAATTGTACAGTTTTGTCATAAGGATCGGTACCTTACCGATATATGCACATAGTGTTAGGTAAGATTACCTCAGGTTGCAAATTGCTTTAACATAAGATTTCTAATATCAATTGAATAGCTGTATTGTCAGAGGGACAGAAATCACCGTTTTCATGCAATGTATCACTAAAAACTGATTTTAAACTGCCTGTAACTTTAGGTGCCTAGATATGGTTTTAAAGCCGTGGTTTATACGAACTGCCTTAACCGAATTTCCAAATCGACTACAATAATGCGAAAGTCGCAAAGTATGTTTTGTCCCCATTTTCATGTGATTCTGAGTCATATTTACGGAATTAAGTGGGACCGAATCCGTGCTCAAGAATCACAATCAGCTTCAGAGACAGTGTCAAAGTTAGAGTTGGCAAGCTTGCTTAGTTCATTATGAATTTGTAATTGAAACTAATTTTCAACTTATGCAAATATTTAGAGCTAAATCTAGCAATTGAAGCACTATGTCGAAATAGGTTGTATACACTGAACAAACTCAGAGCCTCACAAGAAATTAATGTCGTGGGCACTCGAAGGTAAAATCCTAAATAACAGGGAGTATTGACTAACATTTATAATGAAAAACGATCTGACAATATTTTTAGGCTTCTCTGAAACAGGAGATGATAAATAAATTTCATTTATAATTCTAAAAAATGTTTAAATATCTTCATAGAAACGATGCGCATCACCGCATTTCGACATTTTGCAAAATTCGCGACTCTTCGCTAAACATCGAAATTCTATCTACATCGGCAGCAGCTTGTTCCTCCGTTAACAGCTGAAATCAATATATTAGCACAATTGCCAAAAAAATAGTTAGTTCATTCCATTGACAAACTGAAACAAACATTTTTAGAAATTAATTCATTGACTGAAATACAAACATTTCCCCTGAAATGCCAATTTTTTTGTCAGACTACACTTTGTAAGAATGTCTGAGGTTTTGCAATATCTAAGTAAATCATTTTTGAAGCACAATCTTTAAGATAGGACACATGGTACAGCACTATAAACAAATCCATAGGGCAGAATAATTCAATTATCTTCTTTGCAACATTTTTATAAAATATTATTTTTTGTTTTTTTACAAATTTCAACTTGCGACAACAAAATGGTCAACTTTTATCAGTAAATTAAATAGAGTTAAACAAATGTACCATAATCCTTCTTTGTATGATTTTGAATCTGAATTACCTTGACAAATGAATCGCTCATTGCTACAGCTCCGGATTGTTATACCGATTATATCTTGGCGAGCCAAAACGTGTGCGTTTAGATATCCAGGGAAAAGAGGATAATTGATGGCCACACAATTTTCTAAAAAGTTGTGATTAACTCCGTTGTAGGAATAGTAATCTTTTGCATCTTCCCGTCCGAAGTAAAACACTTCTTTCTGATCTACTATATCAGACAGAGCGTATATCTTCAAAGCAAGAACATGATGGCATTGTAATTTTAAAATTGAATGTTCTTATCAGACATACACTCCTAGCTTGAGTAATTAAAAACAGTAATAACCCTTCATTTAAAAACTTTGATGATGGCCTTGGTCTTTGCCTTATTTGACAACTTTATATACGCCTACATTTATATCCAAATTCGCATAAACAGATGACGTGGTAGGGGCAGCCGTGTTAGCCGCTACAGTAGACGTTGGAGAGTACCATCTCATCCTGTGATCTTATCCATGCAGTCAACCATCGAGAAGCAGCCACGATGGCAAAGTGACATGTTGCATATTCAAATCCAATGATAGGCTTTCATTTTGATTTTAAATATGCAAAACGTCGCAAAAATCGTCGCAGAAATTTGTACAGTTCCAATCTTCTTCAGGAGACATATGATATATAGATATACATATATCTTCCTTATGTTAATATCTCCTGAGGAAGATTAGAGCTTAACAATTTGTAAAAGGTTCCAATCAAAACCGGCGAATAATCAATACTAAGAACGATTTTTGAGACGCTTTGTTTGAGTCATTATTATTGTTTTGAGTCACTGAACCGTCGCGTTGAGCTGTTTTGCATCCTAATTCACGAGGATTTCATGTTGAACTCACTTTCATGGTAAGCCTTCATTCTTCGAGTACATTCTTCTGGGACCCGCTTTCAAAACACTGGGGCCACTTCTGTGTCACAAGGCCCACCTTGAGAAATACTGAGTTAAAGTAACACGCGCAATTCCATACCGATATGTGCATATGATAAAATGTGCGACGTGCGATGTCAAATCCTATAACATTACTTAACTGTACAAGAAACCATCTTGCATCACAAACATAATTCGATCCACATTGTAGTAAAAGTGGCTTTATTGAGATTTGCAATTTTTCAAAATTGAAAGCAATGACGTGCAGACTTTTGCTTATATCTGAATGCTCGTAGAACTGTTATGACTGGTGCATACGGATGAAAGCACTGCTGAGGCATGCAGCGTAACGCAGAAGTCACACTTCTGCGTTACGCTGCATGCTTCAGATGAACCCACTTTCGAATTTACTTTATTGATGAACGTTAGTCGCAATAACTTTACTTTTTCATCATTCGATAAACATTTAGGCCTGTATTTTCAAAATTCAAACCTTATGAATATCGCATTTCAATCAAGAATATGTTCCAAGTATAGGTGTAAGAATATGAATTATTATCAAACATATTGTTATAAAGCTGTTGTGTATTAGTCTTCTAAGTGTGCACGCATTTTCTGGCTTTACGAATTTCATTCACTGTAAGATGCAAGAGACGTCCATGCTGGAAGGACGATTGCTATCAAGATTGCTGGTGCGATGTTATTTAAGTATTATTTGTTCTTACAAATCATGATTTCCTGCTACAGTCACAAGCATTAGTACATGTACATTTAGTATATTTCTAAAAAAAGTAGAAATGCTTTCTAAGTGACTGTTGCACATTGCTTGATTTGGGAGCTCAGATTTTCCGGTGCAGAGACTATTTAATAGAGTGTTTTCTCTGCGTTCATGAGACCTGGGTTCGAATCTAGATCTGATGAAACCTAAGCTGCTATTAAAATACGCTCTACATTCTTGCTGAACACTCAACACAGAAGAATGACAGTGGGGTTATTGAAGCTCGTCCACATGAAGAAAGTGGTTTACTTAATTTAGTTCTATGTGTGAACCAGTTATATTCATATATTTATTTTCATTTTTTCATTCATTTGATGATAATTCTGCGAGTATCTAATAACTTCTGTTACATGAACCAAAGAGCCAAAATGGTGCTGAAGTCTACATTTGTTCTTAAATCATAAGAAAAGGGCAGAGCAATCGTAAAGAAAGACAACATCGTATGTCGTTCGTTATAAAAACATATCATGTGGTTCCATCACAGAATGAATATCATGTTTTAGAAGATAAGAGTTGCAAACTGCAAACCCGCATGCACCGCAATACTTAAACCCCAACTTGCTGTCGATCATTTCGTGAAGAAACAGACTGATTTTTCGAAATTTTAGTTTTAGCCGGTTTTTACCAGTTTTTGCCAGTTTTTCCCAGTTTTTCCCACAGTGGCAAAAACCAGTTTTAGCCGGCAAAAAGCCAACCCTGTTTTAAACGGCAGAAAAAAATGCGGAATTAACGGTAGCACTCTGTGCATAAATGAGCCATTCAATATCAATATTTGTTGTTTAACATTTTTAATTGTTTTGTAGGAGATTCTCACAAATTCATAAATACGAGGGGTGATTGAAAAGTTCGCGGCCCGATATAGAAAAAAGCATATTTCGCATACGATACATATTTATTTTTCGACATAATCGCCCCTACAATCAACGCACTTAGCCCAACGGTGCTGCAATGCGCGGATCCCTTGCTCATAGAAGTGTGAGTCTTTCGAGTCCAGATACTCCTCAACGGCCTCCATGACGTCACTGTTGGATGCGAAGTGCTGACCACTGAGCTCCAATTTCATTTTTGGGAAGAGATGAAAGTCCGATGGTGCCAGATCAGGAGATGGGTGGATGGGAAATGATTTCAAACCCACAACCTTGGATGGCAGACATGGCGGTAGCGGAGGTGTGAGCAGGTGCATTGTCTTGATGGAAGAGCACGCCTTTCGTGAGCTTCCCTCTCCGCTTGATCTTGATCTGCACTCGTAACTGCTGCAACAAATGAGCGTAGTACTCGCCAGTAATTGTCCGACCAGTCTCTAGGAAGTCCGACAACAAAATTCCCTTCGAATCCCAAAAAATGGAGGCCATGACCTTTCCCGCGGACCTGGTGACCTTGGCTTTCCGCGGAGTTGGTGATCCTGGGTGCTTCCATTGTTTCGATTGTTCTTTCGACTCTGGCTGATAGTGGTGAACCCAAGTCTCATCCATCGTAATGAACCGGTCCATGAAATTTTCAGGATCTCTTACGAACAGCGCCAGGTTGTCCCTTGAGATGAGAAAGCGGGCTCGTTTGTTCTCTGGTGTGAGCAGTCGTGGCACCCATCGAGCGGAAACTTTGTTCATGCCAAGTTCATGATGGATGATGTTATGGACACGCTCTTGTGAAATCTTCAGTTCGAAGGCAATCTTTCGCTCGGTTGTACGGTGATCATCAAGAATAATCTTTTGAACATGATCGATCACATCTTCTGTGCTCACTGTCACTGGTCTTCCACAACGGGTATCATCTTCCAAGCTCTCTCTTCCTTGCTTGAATTCTGAAGCCCACTTCTTGACTGTGGTGTAGGACGGAGCTTTCTCACCAAGTGTTCCAACCATATCATCATGAATCTCCTTTGGTGTGAGTCCTTTCAAGCCGAGATAGCGAATGACAACTCGATTTGAAACGTGATCCATCTTACGCAACACTTATCTGACTAACTGACTGATAAGTTAGTAACTGAAGTTAAGTAGCTGTGGTTTTTCCAACAGTTCACCGGATCGACTGACCACTCGTCATGCGCCGTCAGCACATTCCATTGTATCAATCCACATGTGCATAATGGCCTGGCTTTAAGCTTTCTATGTCAGGCCGCGAACTTATCAATCACCCTTCGTAAGTAGTTTATAGTGTGACATCCGGCGCGACGCTTCGCTTCGCTTTGCTTCGCTTCGCTTGCGCCGGATGTCACACTTTTGCGGGTTTTTTCAAAAAAATCAAAATTTCAAAAATTTAGGTAGACTTCAAATTTCACGTGGCCGAAGGCCGAAGGGCGAAAATTTAAGTTGTCTCAAAATATCACGTGGTCTAAGAATTTTGAAAATTTAGGCAGACGAAAATTTAAGTTGTCTCAAAATATCACGTAGTCTCAATATACCAGAAGATTGTATTCAAAATATTTATTCAAAATATTTATTCAAAATATTCATTTTAAAAATGGAAGAAACAAAAGTGGATGAAACAAAAGTGGAAGGAACCTCAAGAATATATCCTTCGTTATCATATGAACGTAGTTCTACTTTAATGGACATTGAAAAAATGGACATTGAAAAGATTAACATTGAAAAAATGAATAAAGAAAAACACAAAGATAGAGTTAGGTATATGAAAGATAAGGAATCTCAATTATTATTAAGATTAGAGCATTATAAAAAATTAAGAAAGAGATGGTCTAATGCTTTAACAATTGTCATTTCATCTGGCGTTCTTACAATTCCAGTAGTTGCTACTGCTTTAACTCGATACAAAATGAAAACACATTTCCATCTTTGAAATATTTTATTCACATCACAGACAAGTACTATGTACAAGTAGCATGGTTTACAACGAATAAAATATGTTGACTAGAAAATGTGTTATGACATGATACAATTGTTTCTGTATGAGTAAAATAAAGTAAGGCTCATAGAACTATAAAACCAATGAGGACAAGTAGCATCGTTTACAACGAATAAAATATGTTGACTAGAAAATGTGTTATGACATGATACAATTGTTTCTGTATGAGTAAAATAAAGTAAGGCTCATAGAACTATAAAACCAATGAGGACAAGTAGCATCGTTTACAACGAATAAAATATGTTGACTAGAAAATGTGTTATGACATGATACAATTGTTTCTGTATGAGTAAAATAAGGTAAGGCTCATAGAACTATAAAACCAATGAGGACAAGTAGCATCGTTTACAACGAATAAAATATGTTGACTAGAAAATGTGTTATGACATGATACAATTGTTTCTGTATGAGTAAAATAAAGTAAGGCTCATAGAACTATAAAACCAATGAGGACAAGTAGCATCGTTTACAACGAATAAAATATGTTGACTAGAAAATGTGTTATGACATGATACAATTGTTTCTCGTAAATTGAAATAAGGGAAGGGTCATAGTACTATTATCTATTGGGAGTAGCTTACCGTTTCAATTGATTGAGTTTAAAATTTGATCAAGGGTTGGGCGGTGTCTCCCATGGCGAAGATACGAGTCAATAATAGCGAAGTTCCTTTTGAAAAATGATATAGATTCCGTCGAGTTCTTAATAAACGGAAATCGTAAATATAGTTTATAAAATTTTCTTAAAAAGATGCTATAGCCTCTCGAATAACCTAATTGTTTACAAACATGGCCACTTCCCCGGATTGCAGTCAAAGCTCTTCCTTTTAACAACGATAACTTCACAGTATTGTTCACCGAAATGTCTTCTTCTCTTCTTAAATGTGCTAAATAATTAGTTAGCTCTGATGGTAAGATGTCTCTTTGAATTTCTTCTTCAAAATTATAGTTTGAACTGATATTGATGGCGTTATCTTGCAATGTGTCTTCAAATCGATTTATCACTAAAAATTCTCTGAATGTTTTTGATGCGTGGATGTCTTCTTCCTCCCTTGGTTTAAGATATTTCTCCTGAAATTCTGTTAGCATCTCAATACACTTCTTCCGTTGATCTTCGTTCACAATAGTGTCTGAAATTTTTCTTTTCAAATCGGCAAAGGCGATGCTTGAACGTGCCATTTTCGTTAAAACGTAGTGAATTAATTATGATAAAAAATAAAATTGTTGAAAGTCGCTGATGAAATTGACCAAAATAGATAAAGGTCACAGATGATTCGTAAGCAGTCACAGTCTCGTAGAACGCTCGCAGCATGAATGCACGCAGTAATACGTGGAATAATGGCAGCAGCTGTTCAAGTGAAAAGTTGAGTTATGCGGGTCACAAAGAATTCTCTCATACTGAATAGCTTAAACTGCTAGCAGCTGTTCATGTTGAGAAATTTGGTAACAGATGTTGCTAATGTCTTAATACAGATAAAACAATCAATATTCTCTTAACAAGAGTTCATAAGAATAAAATGGAACAATGTAACGTTTTAATTTAGATTAAATTAAATCATTTCAAAATCGAATAAGTAGTAAAGAAAGACATCATTAGAGAACAGTTTTAAATCAATACCCCCTCCCTTCTGACTAAGTAGCAAGGAAAGTCATCATTGTGGAACAGTTTTAAATCAATACCCTCTCCCTTCTGACTAAGTAGTAAAGAAAGACATCATTAGAGACCAGTTTTAAATCAATACCCCCCCCCCAGTAGTAAGGAAAGTCATCATTATAAAAATGTTTTAAATCAATACCCCCTTCTGACTAAGTAGTAAGGAAAGACATCATTAGAGAACAGTTTTAAATCAATACCCCCCCCCTCCTTCTGACTTCTAGGGGTCCCTTAAGAAATTTTTTTATTATAAAATGAGCAACATAAATGAGTTTTTGAAATTATATGGAACACAGACAACAACGAATTTCGACCTAAAGAAAATCGCAAATGAATTAGGAATAAAGAATTTTCACATATTGATGAGGGATGAATTACAATTCCTAAAAAATAGGCCAACAGGAACCTTCAGTTCCCGGAAAAAAGTTCCATCAATAACTGTAAATTTCATAACGAATCTTCACACTTCAGACCAAAACGGCGTACATTGGTCAGCAGGTATCTTTAGTAAAAACGGAGATAATTATTATTTTGACTCATACGGGCTTCCACCTACAAATGAAGTAAAAGAATTACTTGGAACGGGAACATACAATACGTTTCAAATTCAAACACCAGGCACTACCTATTGTGGTCAATTATGTTTATACGTTTTGTACAAATTACAAAAAGGAGTACCATTTCTAGATATTATGTTAGAGTTAAACAATCTATAACTCAAGCGAAGCTAGCTAAAGCGCCACCTAAAGGTTAAAGCTCTGTTTTCTGTAATTCATTTTGATAAAAACGACCTCTGATATCCTCATTATCTAAATCTTTAATTTCATAAGTAATCGGATAAGTTTTATTTATTTTGCAAACTTCAAATATTTCTTTAGTCCAATAACCAACAAAGCCTTTTTCAAATTTATTCTTATATTTAAATATTCTAACTCTATCTCCAATTTTAAATTTCGGCTTAAGTTTCTGCAAATTCGGATTACTCTCATTCGAATTATTATTCTCGAATATTTTCTTTCGTATCAAATCAGGGTCGTCAGAAGCATTCTTTGGAGTTTCTTCAATACCAGAATGAACTTTATTATTGTACTCTTCTACAATTCCTGGTAATATCTTCAACCATTTCTGATTTCTTTGCTCAGTAAATTTCTTGAATAATTTATTTTTTAACGTCCGATTGAATCTTTCTATCACTACGGCCTTCCCAGCGTTTTCAGTTGAATAAACAATTTCAAATAGTGGCTGAACGTTTCTGTTATAAAATTCCGACCCTTTATCAACAAACAATTTTTTTGGCTTTCTATTACTTTCTTTAAAGATTTCTTCAAACGCATATTTAACTGATAGACCACTTTTATTTTTTAAAGGCTTTACCCAAGCGTATCGTGTATATAAATCTATAACGGTCAATGCGTATTTGTAGTCCCTTTCATTCGGCATATGAATAAGATCAGCACTCCAAATATCATCTTTATTAAATACTTTTACTTTTAATAAATATTTAGGCCTTCTGTATTCTTTATGAATTTCAGACGCGTAGGTTCGAGCGTTGCTCTCAGACAGCTTAGCTGTCGTTTCATTTGCTGACGGATCAATACCCTGACCGAATAATATTTTAGCTTGTAAAGCTTTCTTAACAAACATTCTTTCAATTTTTTCTCTAAATGTAGGATTTTGAATACTATCTAATTCTTGAATCATCTTCTTATCAGCTGCATGTCGAGAACTTAGATCATGATTTCGATAAGCTAAATCATGCCTGTAAGCTGCGGCATCTACTCTATTTATCGGTTCTTCACCTGGTTTCGGATTATTATTCTCATCTAGTCTTATATCTAATCGAGTTCCTGGACCAGTATATGAATGACCAGGAAGATGTTTTTCTTTCGAATATTTACTCCAAATAAAGCCAGGAAAGTTTTCTAATGTTTTTTGTATATCACCACCGAAGTGGTATGGAACTTTGTTCTTGTCACCTCCAATATGCTGACAGTTTGAGTTTTTATTTTTGTTTAATAGATAATTCAATAAATCTAAATTAGAAATTTTTAATTTAGTTAAATTTTCGGAATTTGTAGAATTCATTTTAAAAGATAAAATAAATGTTTTACCTTATGGACCAAAGGTCCTGAGGTTATTACCGAATCATACTAGGACTTAGATATATTCCAGAACCATCTTTAGTTTCTTTAATTTCAATTAAATCATCAACATTGTGGAGAATATTTTTAAGAACTCGTTTTCCTTCATCAACTAATTTTAATTTACTAATAAAATTATCTACTACTCCTTCTCGCCTAGCAACTTTCTCTAACTCTCTATTATGACGTTTTTGTTCTTCTAATGCTGCCTTCTCTGATTTATTTTTATTTACTGCTTGGACAATACCAGCTGTCCCACCTGCAACACTTCCTGCAGCTGCTATGCCTCCTATTATTAGTGGAATTAATGGGAGAATTCCACCATTCTTTTCTTCTTGTAATTGAATATTCTCTATCATTGGTTTACTTATGTAATACTTTTTTTTGTTAATCGTAATAGTTTTAGGGGTATTTTTGTCAACAATATTACGTAATTTTAATTCAACAGTTTTATTATTATTACTTTTCGGTTGCGACATTTTTAATAAAAAAAATTTAAGTTATCAAAAATTTAAATCTATTCTAGTTATGAAAAAATTTCAAGTTACCAAAAAATTTTAAGTTACCAAAAAATTTTAATCTATTCTAGTTATGAAAAAATTTTAAGTTACCAAAAAATTTTAAGTTACCAAAAATTTTAATCTATTCTAGTTATGAAAAAATTAATTAATCGATTAAGTCTTGGGCTTTAACCTATAGAACTTTGTTCAGAGGCTTTAGCCGATCCTAACCATCTTCCCATTAAGAACTTCAATAGAATATTTTACATCTTCTAGCAATAAACCATAAGCCATCAATGAAGTTGTGGAATCTTTCTTTTCAATATTAATTGTTACATCACAACCATTTTTAATAATATCTTCAGATTGTGCACTTAAATCGAAACAGAAAATTGGATATAAATGTCTCCAATCTCCAGGAGTTAATTGTGGTTCAACTCCAAATTCTGTACAAAGATTTCGATAACAATCATATCCTTCCATAAATTGATTATTGGTATCATCGAATCTTAATGGATCAATAGGATATCGGGTTTGATTTAATGAAACTTGTAAACTTCGAATTGTATTAATATGAAAAATATTGTTGTTCTTATCAAAACTTGGAGAATTATTTCTTTGAAATGTTAGTAATAAATATCTTGGAGTATTCGCAGTTCTAGTAAAATGCCAGTTAAATCTTTGTTCGGAAAAAGTTACTGAACTAGCAGTACGCTTTAGAAAATTTACTGGAATTGGTTTGTTAGTATTTAATCTTTTTGCAATAGCTGTTTCAACCTCTAAACTAGGAGTAATATGCTTAATCCACCATTCAAGTCTATCAATTTTTAAATATGCTTTTTTTCCAGTTTTGCCAAAAAAGATTAATTCATTATTTGCCGTACGATGAATTATTAATTTAAATTTAAATTGATATGATATTTTATCATAATCTAAATATCCGAATAATGGAGACAATGACCAATTAACTGTCTGTTTACTTTTCTTGTTAAATTCACGTCTTTCTTTATATGCTTCATTATTTGTTTTATTTAAATGTTTTGCAATATTTTCTACATCTTTCGCAATTCCTGCTGCATCTGTTCCAGCGTGAGTTAAATCATCAACAATTATACCATCATTAGTATCAGGAAACCAACCTTCGATTTCATACTTTTTATTATTTTCACCAATTGTTATAAATCTAAGCATTGTATCAATTACACCTGGAGAATCACTTATTGTTTCTATATTTTGAGTTGCAACATCTAAACGCATTTGTGTAAATAAACTTGGGAAAAAATTATTCTCTAGTGTAATATTATCGGTATCTGGTAATGGTGTTGTAAAATTAGCATCACTATATAAAGAATATTCACAGTGTAAAAATGAATCAGGTAAATATAAATAGCTCTGCTGATTATCAACTTCAAAAATTAAATCTCCTCCAGTATTTACTCTACTGGAAGATCCGGGATTCATAGCAATTCTTATATAGTCATTCTTTTTTTGATTGTAACTGGTGAACGGAGGATCATCTAATCTAAATTTATTTTCGATAAGCGAAGGCATTTTTATAAGAAATAATTTGACTTTTTGTTTTTCTCACAGACAGAAAAAAAATTTTTACTAAAATATAATTTTAGAATTTTACTAAATATAATTTTAGAATTTTGCTAGACCAGCTCCGCTACAGCTTTGCTGGTTAGACCGAAGGTTGCTGCTCACGCCATTACCTCTTATTTCTTCAATTGAACGAACCGTAGGTTCTATGGCTACGCCTGTTTTTTCATTATGTTTACTATCACTATCCACAGCTATGTTAGCAATTTTGTTCTTTGTTTCATCTGAAAGTTTTTTTAATTTTTTTAGTTCTTCAGAATCATTCCTAAGTTTACGAATAGCTTCTAGTTGTTTTAATTCGTTTTGAGACTTGACAGCATTTGATATTGCACTAGCTGTACTACCTATAGCAGCTGCTCCTTTTGCGGCAGATGTAATCAAATCTTTATTATTTTTTATCAAGTTAACGATACTTCCAATACCAGAAAAGATGCCATCCCCTTCTTTTTGAACGGCACCTGCGGTGCCTAGGAACTTTTCTGTTCCGATTGTTTCTCTATTATCATAATGATAAACAGGATTCATACGTGGTTCATGAGCAATTCTTTGATTTGAAGCAAAATGTTTAAGATTATGTTTATAAATTATAGGCATTTTTTAGGATTAAATTTGACTTTTGGGAAAAAATATTTACGATTGGTTAGTAACCTGAGGACCTTTGGTCCGATCGGCTACAGCCTCGAGGAGATTCGCTCCGATTGGTTAGTAACCTGAGGACCTTTGGTCCGTTTAAGATTTACGTTTGTGAATTGACAACAACTTCGAGATAACTTTATTAATTGACTGTTGCACTTTATCTATTGCGTCAAGCAGCGTGTGATGTACTTTAATTTCTCTTCTATTAACTTGCATTTTCTGCTGATTAATCTTCAACGCCGTTTTAAGAGCATTTAACTTAATTTTAAGAACATCTAATTGTCTTTTAACAGCATCTAACTGTTCTTTATTTTCTTTAGAGTTTTCTTGTAAATTTTTCTTTAATTCATTTTCTAAATTGATTTTAAGAGTTTTCATTTTATCAACTTTTTGATTAAGTGAGTTTACTTCATTTATTATTCTATTCATCTTTTTCATTTGTTGAGTAATTTTAGAACTCAATTCATCAACACTTTTTTGGAATGTAGTTTGTAACTGCTTTAAATTTTTTTTAATTCTTTCAGGTAGATTTTCTATTTCATCTTCTAATTGTTCTTTTAACATTTTTATCTGATGTTTATTTTTAATGACTGCAGATTTTAACTTTATAGAAAGTAATATTAAAATTTTTGATTGTTCTGAAATCTTTTTAAAAAGTTTTGCTATATCTGCTTCTAGCTCTCTATCCTTTTTATCAAGTTTTAATAATTTTTCGTTTAATGATTTGTCATTAAGTTTTAGCAACTTTAATTCATTCATCAGTGGAACCAAAACATCGTTTATATATTTTTCCTTTAAATCATTGATTTGTGTATCAACATATTGTTTATTTGTTAACTCTGTATTTTGTTGTGGAAGAATAGAAAGATGCAATGGACCAGATAAAACGTCTCCAGTTTTCATAATATAATTTTCTATCTCTATTTCTAATTCACGATTATTCGGGATATATGCACCTCCACCAACATTTGGTAACATCATTTTTTAACAATAAAAAAATAAAATTTTTTCTAATAAAAATAAAAAATAAAATTTTTTCTAATAAAAATAAAAAAATAAAATTTTTTCTAATAAAAATAAAAAAATGGAAAATCCAAATTTAAAAAAATTATATTCGCCCGCATCATCCTGTTCTTCTTATTCGACGAGATCAACGGGATTTGAAAATAAATGTTTTGATAATAATAATAATAATACTATTACAAATCCATGTATAGATGTTAATATTTTATTTCAATTACAAGCCGAAATATTTAGAGAACAGACTAAAGGTTTACCTTCTATAGAAACTAATTATTGTTTATTTCCGGGGGATCCATTTATTAAATTTATGGAGATTGTAAGTAAATATAATGATGTAGCTTATGTTGAATTAAATAAAGAAAATATGGTTATAATAGGTCATAATAATGTATATTGGTTTATCAGAGCAGTTTTGCCGATGAGTAATACTGATTGGATAGAAAATAAAATTATTAATTATATCAATATTAAAGAATTAGTTAAAAAATTAAAATCTTTTTCGAAAGAAAAAATTAGATTATTTGTTGACGATCAAAATCAATATAACATTCACATAGAGAGTAAAAAACATAATGAAGAATTATTATGTCAAGTTTATTATAGAGACACAATTTATAAACAAGAAACATTAGAAATGCCGCAAAGATATGATGATGATACGTACATAGGATTATATTCCAACTTAAATATTAATTTATTAAAATCTTATATAAATGGTTTAGCTCAACAAGAGAAAATTTATATGTGGTCAACACCTTATACTATTAACAATGACCATAATCATAATAA
>CAJQUW010000401.1:27500-191718 GCA_907163375.1 Prostheceraeus crozeri | reverse complement strand
ACCATTGGTGTAGGAATACCAATGACCAAAGTGTTTAAATATGTTAAGTGTGCAATCAACTCATTGCTATAATATTTTTTGGCGACATGTCCGCCATCTTTTTTCGCCACGATGATTTTCAGAATCTCATATTTACCAATTTCAAAAAGTTACTGTGGCTAAAATTTTTGGCAACAACTCAATTTTCCAATTGATTTCTACATGAAAATCATCAAGCTTCTCATATTTCATGCCAACTTTGCTGATGGACGTGTCATTTCTGAATGGTGTGGTTTTACAGATGAAAAAGTGGAGAAATTGCTTCATTTTGCGCTTAGATATTGTTTATCTACATATTTAAGATGCATCTAATACAAATATTTCCTGGAATGAGAAGAAAAGGAATCCATGCTTGGTTTTTTAGTAACATTTTTTGGCTATGATGGATATGCTACGTTTCACATCATAGTGAAGGTCAACTCTGCGTGGTTGAAGCACGTGACCCTTGTGTGTGTCCTAAAACAACACAGCATGCCCTTATTTTAGCGATGTCTTAAGTCACTATGCCCAGAGTAACCAGCTGTTGGAAATTCCACCGTCATCATGAGAATTGAATGAGATCCTCCCACACAAATAACTCGACGTTTACACTTGTGACGTCATACTGAATCGTTGTCTGACTGTTGTTATTAAAGAGTAAAGCAGACAGCGACAGACAGTGACTCAGTGAGACTGTGTGAGCGACAGGCTGAATGGCGCATGGTGTTATAAATTTTGCCGTAGAAGAATCATTCTGACCGCGTAAAATGGCGTCTGGTAAGTTGTTGTTATTGACAGTAGGTTTATTCAACTTAAATCGTCAAGTTTGCGCAACACCTAGTGAACCATCTCAGTTAGCAAGAGTATAACTTATGAGTGCCAACTCATTTATGTTCAACTACATAGTCCACTAAACCTCATTTATGACAAGGTTCATTGTTGACGTACAACCCATTCATCTAGTGGTTGATCTAGTATAAAAAATTATGACACATTCAACTGGATCAGTAAGTCGGTCAAATTTTTGGCATGTAATGAAACTAAAAGGAACCACCATAAATGCAGACAGTGCGTTAATTTTCACCACGTGAACTATACATGAGCAACTAAATAAATTTCGCAAAAATGATCCGGTTCAACCCAGTTTACCACATGAATGTGATAAGAATAGCTTCTTCCAAGTTGCGACGTTGAATAGTGAGCGTCCTTTAAGAACAGTTTCAGTAGGCATATTTAAGAAAAGGAATGTCAGCTGACGAAAGGTGGTGCATTATGTGAGTTAGTACTTTCATTTTAAGAAAATAAGCGGTTCTGCAGCCTAATTCAATCAGCTAGTAAAAAGTTGATTTTGTATTACCAACTCATGTCCTGGTTTGATGATGACTGATCAGACACTAAATGACATATTATTCGCACGCAATGTTGCGTGTAAATAACTGGATAACTGTTATTTCCCCCGTGAAAGTGTGTACCAACAGCCGAAACTATGCAGTGAGGTTATTTAGACGAGACAATTCGTCGAAATGCGAATTATTTTGAACGGTTAAATTTTTGTATCACATCATGATCACTGCCAAATATTCTGCAAACCTTTTTTAGCAATAATCACTTGAATTGAGCACCTGCTTGTTAGAAGTGGATATCTGTTGAACAAGTTACCCATGATTCATTCACAGTAGGGCTATCTTATTCATATAGTACAACTTGCTCTAATCGAATTCACCGGAAATTTCAGAGTTATGTATTTTGCACATCATTATCTGCTGATTCTGTCTCTTTAGCAATTATACAGCTTTCAATTTTAAATAAAATCGGTATGTTGGAGAACATTTTTTTAGCATATCAGAAGGTAAAAATTTATGACCTTATATAATCTCTGTGAGTAGTCATATTCAAAAATTTCAAGCGGGCATTGATTACCCTGCTTCGTAGTTCGGGTGATGCTTTTTGACGTCAGGTAAAATAGAACGAACCAGACACTGATGGTGCGAAATCTATTTATTTGCTCAATGATGGACACTATAACATGATGATTTATGTCAGTAATTATTAATGTAGGTCTATACATATGTATATGCACTTGTATCATAGGCTAATGGGTATTAATGTAGGCCTACACATAGACAACGTGAAGTTCCACAACACACCAAAAAAATTACAGACGTACATATCTAGTTGACTTCATCATAATTTATTGTACTATATCTACTGTCAAGTTAATCGTCCACCTATCATAGCCAATCTAACACCTACTTGTAATGACGTTGTTCGCTGTTGCTTGTTATTTTATTTTTTAAGCTTATAGCCGAAGCTTAATAATCAACTTATTATCATATACAAAAGAGCCGTGAGCAGGAGGTGCTTGGGATTCATTATTTGAAAATAAGATTTATACCTCCAGAATAATGAAAATAAGGCCAAAATTTCTCGATATTGTATGTATTGCCTAGGCAATACATACAATATCGAGAAATTTTGGCCTTATTTTCATTATTCTGGAGGTATAAATCTTATTTTCAAATAATGAAACTTATTATCAATTAAGAAAAGGTCTTCCTTCAACCAAAAAATGTATATGAACTGCAAGTTTACAAAATAATCACCATACATCTTATTTTGTGTATAGCATACATTTATAGAATAAAGCATGTGTGTGTGCTAGGATGAAACAAAGGTCGCTCATAAAGCAGAAAAAATGGCAAGTGAAAAATATGAAGCTTTAAATACTATTTCATAAAATTCTTCATTATGAATGCCTACAAATCATCAAAATGTAAAGTTAACTCACTCATCTAAATTGATCGTTTCCTACAATCTGATGCAATACATAAGTTTCTTTGGTACATATGGCTTATCGCTCCCAAATTTATCTAGAATCTGCTAGAGATATCCTCACCTATAGTCCGGCAGCCAGAGCGAGCTTCGCAGGGAACGAGGCCGAAAATGGGACTTTCACAGAATGTACACCCTATGCCTACTGCGAATTCGCGCGTCTGCCGAGTTCTAGTGAGTTCCTCTTCTTGTCAGACATGATCAAAGAAAACACATGTAAATCCAATGGGACGCAGATCGCAGTTTTTGGCTTTAATGAAATTTTCTATGTTTTCTCTGATTAAACGAAAAGTGCTAAGCCCAGAGTCATAATTTTTGGCATGGAATGTCTTCAAGTCATTTTCTATGATGTGCATGTACTTTTATCATGCATCTAATCGGCAATGTATGTGAGAATGCGGTTGAATGTGGATAAAGTAGCTCAAAATGTTTGCGTTTGCCGACATTAAGAGGCTCGCTAAATCGAAATGTGTTTAGCTTTATAGACCGGGGTGCATGAACACGAAAGGAAATGACCTGAAGATATTCCATGCCAAAAATTATAACTCTGGGTTAAGTACTTTTCGTTCAATCAGAGAAAATATAGAAAATTTCATTAAAGCCAAAAACTGCGATCTGCGTCCCATTGGATTTACATGTGTTTTTCTTTGATCCTGCCTGACAAAAAGAGGAACTCACTAGAACTCGGCAGACGCGCGAATTCGTAGTAGGCATAGGGTGTGCATCATTCTGTGAAGGTCTCATTTTCGGCCTCGTTCCCTGCAGAAACTCGCTCTGGCTGCCGGACTACTACGTGTGTTTAAAGTTTTGTGACGATTGATTCATTTCTACGGCTTTTGGACAAATTTGAAAACGTTGGGGATGACCCATAAGTACCGTTTTTTATTTGTGTTCTGCATTTGTGACATGAGTCTCGATCGCCTGACGATGACTAGCTGTGCCGGTCGAAAGGTCTCGCCTAAATAGACATTTTTACCGCAATATCACGGTTTTCGGCTTCCGTCAAATAGAAAATGATCAATCAAGCCGATTATTTGGGGAAAAAATGAAAGTATTTATTTCTAATCCTGGCACTCGTTGAATGAATAATGCAAGTGTCAATTTCAGGTTAGATGTGAGTGAGACCGCAACTAGTCAACCAACTGAAGTAAAGTGATTGTAGTTAGCACCAGTTAGTAACAACAATATGTTTGGGATACAATTATACACTGTTGAACGTAGGATTGGAAACTTATTACGCCACCGCACTAGTTAAGTGTTAATGCCGATGTCAGACGCACATGTGCGTTGTAATTAGCTGATATTTGTCCGCAACTTCCAGATATAAATTCGAACGCACAGCACTAGAATTTTGATTAACATAAGTGAACCAAAGGCGAAACGTTGGTTTATTTTATATAGCTTTATAATATAAATTGGTACTTATGGGTTATCTCCCCCAGGATTTCAAATTTGTCTAAAATCTGCAAAAATGAATCAATCGTCACCAAACTTCAGGTGAATGTACATCAGCATATTTTCTACCCACATACAAAATTTTATGCAGATCAGACAACTAATTTTTGCATTAGAGACGATCACGTGAAGTGTGGCGAAGTCTGCTGCTTGATATGACTTCGTCTTTTCGACGCATTATTGTTACTCGTGTGTGCATTGTTCTCCTCTCCCTCCTCGTCTCATCCACTGTTATTTGAAATCTTCCCACAACCACTACCTTGTCACGCCTTTATTAAGCCAAGCATATTAATATATGGGATGTGGCCTGGTCATCATCGCTTCATGAGTTGTCGGGAAATGACTTTGTTGACCTCAAGTGCTTTCTGCTCAGACGATAATGTTAGAAGAAGTCAGATCAAGCTGCAGACATCGCTGAACTTCAAGTTATCTCTCCTAATTTAAAAAGTACTTGTCTGATTTGCGCAAATTTTGGTATGTGGGTAGAGAATAACCTCACTTACTTGTGCTTAAAGTTTTGTGACGATTGATTCATTTCTGCGGATTTTAGACAGATTTGAAAACGTAGGGGGAGATAACCCATAAGTACCTATAAATTTCGTTGAAAGACCTTTTGTGAATTGATACAGCCTATAAAATTCTAACCGATAAAATCAAATCTACGTTTCCTTAATTCAGTGTCCGATGTCCAAATGTTTTAACTTGCTTCGAAATGTTTCGTGTTGCTTTCCATTTTTCTGTTGTGAATATAGTTTTATTTTTCAGCGATTTGCCGGAAGCCGAGGAACTATTGTGTTAATTGCTCAATATATTCAAATGCAATTAATACAAAGTATCTGCAGCTTAAGGCAGGAGCATCATTCATCATCTGAATGTTTCGTGTTGCTTTCCATTTATCTGTTGTGAATATAGTTTTATTTTTCAGCGATTTGCTGGAAGCCGAGATACTATTGTGTTAATTGCTCAATATATTCAAATGCAATTAATACAAAGCATCTGCAGCTTAAGGCAGGATCATCATTCATCATTTTTCCTTATTTGCATCAGACCGGTCAATAACTAACAATCAATCATTTAAGTGATATATCGATATTTTAGTGATCATTTTAGTGAATTGAAATCTAAAACTGATCAATGAATGTATGCACAACTGGTTATCAACAAGAAGATGACGCATTTGTAGATTCCAGGCAAAGATTACAATATGTTCAGTAGTGGGCAAAAGTTGGCAAATGCATTAATATAGGAAAACAATCATATAACGCCCACTTCAATGTGTAGATAAGTGAATGGTTTACAGTCGTCTATTAAGTACCTTAACAATCAATTACATTAATTTCCATGCCAAATAAACTCTGACATTCTAGCCATAGAAATAGAACTTCATCTATATTTTTGTCTTCCAAACGTCTACGGATAACTATGTAATTTTTCGCTGATTCATAGTTTTGACATAGGTATTCAGCCCCTTCCATTTAATATTTCAATGCTCTCATGTTATCAATTGAGATATCAAATAAAACTGCTTATAAGACCTGGCGAAAAAGTAATATCATAGATGTCCACACAAATCATGCTTTGATTGCATACTTCACTTATATACTTACTTTGCCAATGACACTTGATAAACATGAACAACATCACTACATTCAAAGTGATCTGATTTCACCTATTTCTGTTAGTGAGAAAAAAGAATACATTTTACGTAATTTCATTCATGATAAAGACGCTTCCTGTGTAATCTTTGAAAAGATGTTTAAACCTATTTTCTACCATCCTGTTATCAAACAAACTATCCCGTCTATTTCTCTCAAAATTACAAATGGTTTACATGAGTGCATCCATGTGAAAGATATTAAATCCCTCATAACTTTAGTGTTTCGGAAAACAAAGTAAAGTCATTGTAAAATTTTATTGAAATAAAAAGATGTGCATGAAAAAGTGTTTTGAAGAAGTGTTGACAAAGTGGGAAAGTCTTTTCACAGATATAGTGGGAATGAACTGACTGTAGGCATATATTTACAAGAAAGTGCAATCTAAAGCGATACATAAAGCAACAATGAATATCAACAAAAAGCATCATCAAAATACTGATTTAAGAATGAATCTATTTACACATCTCCTGAATGTGGTAGTGTGAGTTCAATTCTTTTGGGTGGTGATATGTTTGTGTCAGGATGTCCATGTGGAAGAGATATGCTATGTCCTACCCAACACCTCCAATCCTCCGACGCTGAAAGTGCTCACTTCCTAGATGTATGAGTTCTTACCTCATGCGTCTTTGATTTTAAGATGGTCATGTTGACAAACGTTATGTTCTTATTTATGTAGGCCATCTTATAGACCCTATGTTTCATATTTACAACAATCGATTTAGATATGCCTTTTACGCGCTTAATACTGTCACTGGAGTCTTTTGGTTTCATAGAATACATTTTAGGACGAAGAAGAATCATTTCCTTAATTTCTTTTCCTGTCATTTTATCTTTAAAGCATCCTAATTTTGCTTTATTTTTAGTAGAGTATAGTGGGTGATCTGTAGGATAATTTGATGTATCAAAATAATTTTCTAAAGATTTTCCTACTTCATTGAAATTTAACTCTTTCTGAGCAGCGATACTTAAAAAGAAACTGTCTGTATCACCACCCAGCAAACGCACGTCTTTAATTAGAGGGCATGGTTTTAATATTCTATAGAAGAGTTGATACATTTCAAGCTTGGAATAATCTGACACAGCTTGTCCAATGTAGATGGGCTTGCACAACTCTACTTCTGATTTCATCATTTTAACACCAACCAACTCATCATCTATAATATCTCTATCAATAAAGAGAGGTGATGTCGCTAACTTTTGAAATTTATCATTATGATTCACAAGTTTATAGTTTATACGCTTTCTAGCGTCCTCCATCGTCTTGCCAAAAAGACTATCATTCTTATATTTATAGAAATCCCTTTCAAAATTATTTTGGGCTAGTTAACGTTTCTGGCTGTTACTATCAATATATGGTTTCAGAAAGGCTTTCTGTCTAAATTTGATAATACAGTGAACTGTTTTTAAAACCATCCCCATTTCTAAATAAAATTTTAAGATGGAAAAGTGGACTAGATAATTTTCTTTATCAAATTGAGTAAGCAAAAGTTTGCGACATGGCTTATACTTGGGCTGTCCACTGCCTTCTAAATCTTTATGAAATTGTTTCATAAAGTCCGAAAACATGTCTTCAGTCACTTCGCCTGATTCGGGTGCAAGTGGAAAATCCAGTTTTATTTTTAATACTATTTGGATAGATAAGATCTATCTCAAAATAATATCCCCAATCACCATCATCTGGAATAGCTAGTATGTTTGAAGGGTTGGAGAAATGCTGAATTTCATTATCACCCAATCACCTAAACTCAGAGTGAGGTAGAGGTTTGGACAGTGAACTACCATATAAATTATTCTGGTCATAGTACATAAGATGAATTTGATCATCATCTACTATTTTTGATTTTATTTGATGCCTATTTACAAATGTGAGACCACCGCGACTTCCTCGTTCAAATAAATTATACATCTCTAGATCTTGCAAAAGATGGATGGTCTCTCCAGTCATTTTAAAAGCAGATTGGAATGACATGGCTGGAAGACTGACAAAGTGAACAGGATATAATTTATCTTCTTCTAATGCCACTCGTCGAAACTCCTGAAATACATCAGCCAGTAAAAATACATCTAATTTTAGATAGGCAATCATATAATCGCTAAACGTTTGACAGTCAAATTTTGTCCATGCAACTTGAGCATGATTGTAATCTTCTACCTTGCATTCTACACCAGTCAAATCATTTTTAAATTTGTCTATTGATGGAAGAGAAGTCTCACTAAGTTCAGAAATGTCATCAAAGTATGCATATGGAAACACTCCTCTGTGTGTGATGACTTCCTCCGTCAAGTTAGGATATTGTTTCGTCAAATTTTGAGTTAGTGGAAGAGACTTAAGATTTTGAACGAGAGATGCTAGTGATAAAACCATGAATTGATAGGAATCTAAAAATTTTATATCAAAGTAGACTGTCTTATTTTCTTTACTCTTATCAACTGGCACTTTTGCTGTCATGGACATAAACTTTTCTCTCGTTTGAGCTATTACACTTAACTTCCACTCTTTCATTTTTCCTAACCCCCTTTTATTATCATATGACTGTCATAACCTTTGACGTTATGAAAAATAACGGGTGGAATACGCCGTTTCAGTCTCAGTGAAAAATTACATCTTGTACATAGCGTGTTTCTAAATTTACCAGTGATGTGATCATGGTCGCGCACTTTCTTGATTTTATCTTCATCAAACGTTTTATTACATCTTGCACAGGCTTCACAACTTCCAAATTTTACTTGATCATCTGCTGACATATTCAATGATTTGCGTTGGAGTTCACTATCATATTTTTGCTGAAATTTGACAGCGCTTTCGAGGAATTGTAAGAATCTATGTATACAATCCTCACCTTACCAGACGTGCATTTTATTATTTTTTTTGAAGTAATCATGCCATACCTCATAACATGATATGGCTGCCGCTTTATGGGTGTTATCATCAATATAGCATTCGATATCAGCATAGATTACACGAAGAGGACTTCATTCATCACCTTTCTCTCTTTATGAAAACTCTTTATCTTTGGGCATGCATTCTATTTGCAGTTTACCTCGCCTACACCATTCATAATGTGTTTCAAATTTATCTTTTGACCAGAAGGGGCGCATACAACGGTCACATATGAAATACTCTCCTCTTCTAGATGTTAAGTGGGAATATAGTCGAGTCATTTTAGGAATACCACAGTAATGCCAATTTTCACAATCATTTTGATATACTAGCAGGAGATTGACTACCCGATCATAAGTTGATGAACGGTTGTTATAGCGCACACCCTTAAGCCCCTCTTGCCAGATGTGAACAACTATTTTAATTTCATTTAATTTTTCAAATTTCTATATATCTTTAAACTTCATGTCTTCGCTATTGCAGTCATCAAACTTCAATTCATTCTCCCATTCATGATATTTGCTTCTACGGAAACGGTTGTTCTGTACAGCATGATAGTGGAGAATAGACAATACCGCATACTCAAAACACTGTGATTCACAATCAACAGAAATGACTGCATTCTTAGCTCTTAACGTTTTTGGAAGATTGAAGGAGCCTCGTCCACTGTAGTTTTCTAATAGAGTAATTTTAAACTTGGCAGATTGTATGCCATCAAAAATCAGACCACTATCGCGCTCGTTAAATTTATCAATATTTGATTTTAGTCCTTGGATGTGAAAATTTAACAAAACTTCTTTATCGACTACCTCTGTAGCAGGAGAGGAGGGTATGTAGAACACCAACCTCTGTACTATTTCACCAGTATGATGATTGACTTTAACATATTTTTAAGGTAGATGACCGCTTTTATTCTAAATTGCTCTAAATTATGAAAGAGCGCATCTATCAATGTTGAATTTTGATGGAACCACTCCGGAAAATCAGCAATAGTTTCTGAGGATTCCATATGGTAATTTCTCACTACATTATTGAGCGATACTTCAGTTAGTCGAATAGAGGAGGTGCGGTTGCTCAAACCAAATAATCAAAACCTAACAGGATAATTCAAAACCTGTTTCAAAAGATTGGAAACAAAAGTCACAAGTAAAGGAGACATGTTGAATAGAATCATCCTCACCTCAGGAGATTGATGATGGTTTGGGTTGACACATACGTTGTCTGATGTGTCGGGTGAGATCGCGCTTCCTCGTAAAGATATGCCCACAATCAGCACATGTTTTGGTTGCTTCCCGTGACTGCGCACTTGAGTTGGAACTGTCATCATCTGGAGGAGAAATCATTCTGTCATCTCTATTGAAGTCATAGTTTATTTTTACAACCTACCTTCACTCAATAGTTGTAAAGCTTCCTCGAGAAGGGAGCGCTTTGATGATGAAGTAGATGCCTGAAATTGAGAAAGATGTATTAACCTAACGTTTAAGGGAGATGAGTGATGAAATCCTTAACTTAACATTTCAACGAAATTAAGTCAAAATCTGATACTTTGATAGTCAGATTGTAGTAATTGACTCAAACCAAAATAGGATACGTCAGCAACGTTAGACCAAAATGGTAGCAAAAATAGCAGTTCTCTCGAGATACTTGTTATGGTCAGAGTTAGAAAGTAATAAGTTAAAATGGCGACATCGGGGATTTTCAGGTCGGTTTCATTGCTAAACTCGATAACACTCGCGACACAACATTTACCGAATCAAAAGCAATCACACAGTTTCAGCCGAAAATCAATAGAAAACATGAACTACCGCAGTACAGTCTGTCTTCACACTTCAATCACCTCACACTTGACGCACAACACACTTCTTAATATCACTCAACTCTTTATAAGCCTTCACACAGGCTGCCGACTTTACCAATTACATCGACCGAGAGAAGGCGCTGGACGCTGAAGGCCATGTCAAAGCCATTTTAACTTATTACTTTCTAACTCTGACCATAAAAAGTATCTCGAGAGAACTGCTATTTTTGCTACCATTTTGGACAAACGATAATGACTAATCTCTCTCGCCGCATGGTCAACTAAGCAACGTTAGATTATATTTGAGTGGAGAAAAGCTCACTTAGTTTTAATATATCTCAAATATCGAATGAAATCTAGTCTATTTTTCCCTGTTATATACTCCCATACTCAACATTCATTGGCTATTCATTTTGATTGGTTGCTTGCTTATACTTAAGGACTAAGAAATCAAGTTTATGGCATACATTTCAAAGTCATGGATTCACCATCAACTCTCTCGCATGAATCACCAGTGTCTGCATCAAGCAAGCCAACTTGCCCTCCCGCTCCGAAAAAGGCAACGGTGGAGAAGCAGAGAAGGCTGGATGATATTCCAACGTTGGAATTACCAGATCTAACGGAGCAAGAAGAGTTAGAAATGATTTATGTAGGATGGAAATACCTGCTTTACAATCAGGAAGATGTAAAAACGGAAACTGACATTAACCTTCTCCATGATATACGGAGATGGTACAGTCCATCATCCGAACCCCGGAATGAAGTGGAATGGAATTACATCTAAAATAAATGTTTATTTGCTTCATCTGTCTGTTTTCACTTATTTCTGGGTAATGTAGCATTCATAACCATTAACATCATAGTGAAAATCTGATCATTTGACAGCTCAGTATAAATCATACCAGTTGATGATAGATACAATCACTTTTTCCTAAGTACTACCTCTATCACTGAGGATAAATGATGAAGGAATTGAATATCAAAAACAGAGACATGTAGTTCTTTAGATTTATTTACAATTGAAGTACATATACTTTTTAGCGAGGAAAAGTCAAGGGGAAGAACCTTTAAATCAGTTTAGACTTTGTAGCACCTTGGACGTTTAGGGGCATCTGGCGCTCTTCTCACGCGCGTTGTTTTCGGTGTCCACTCTTCATCTATCCAGACAATTCTTACAGTCTTGCCTTTGTCGCAAGTCTCCTTCTGATCACACTTGTCTTCATCACACCACTCACTGACGATCACAAAATTACATGGTGTTTCTGAGTTTGTCATCTTGGCGTGCTAGTTCGTATAATGTGAATAAGAGCACTACAATCTTCCGACTTATGTAGTCTTCATCTAAATTAGAATCATTCTGATTGGTTGTTGAGGAATTCATTGTTGAAAAACATATAAAAGTCAGAAAATTGAAACACTTCTCATTCTCATCTATCTCATGATGGAAGGTACATCTCCCGCCTTAGAGATCTTCAACAAAATCTTTGAAGTGGTCGACGAGTGGGATGAAGACTGCAATCAGAAGCAGACTTGTGATAAAGGCAAGATTGTGCAAGTTGTGTGGAGTAATGGTGATTTTACACCAAAAACAACGCGCGTGAGAAGAGCGCCCGATGCCCCAAAACGACCAAGGTGCTACAAAGTCTACAATGACTTAAAGGTTCTTCCACTTGACTTTTCCTCGCTATGAAGTATATGTGCTTCAATTGTAAATAAACCTACATACTACATATCACCACTACTGTTTCCTTCACCACGCTTTATATCCGATCTTTCTCATCATCGTTCCTCAACAAATTCGCCTGCAGACTACTCACCAAACTTGCTTTCTTCATCAGCTCACTCCTTTCCACCATCCACTCTTTCTCCTTCTGCCTCATACTTTCCAACTCTTCTCTCGTCACCTTATACCCTTCAGCCTTCGCAGTCAACTTCTCATTCCGCATCACTAATACTTAATTCTTCTACTCAACCGCCCTCAATCGATCCTTCATCCTCACATATTCATTCCTCGTGTTCCCTTCCTCCCTCCGAGGCGATGATGCCGCCAACGGCTTACCCACTTCCTTTTCCTCATCCTTCCCCTTCTCCTCAAGATCACCAATGTTCCCAAACAATTCCTCCAACACGTCATCCAAATCAACATCAACATCAGGCTTCTTGATGTCCCCTCTCAACTCCACTTCTTCCTCACTCAAACCCACATCAGTCGCCTTGGTAACACCTTTCTTCTCCACCGCACCCTCAATCGTCGCCACTGCCACTCTTACCTCTTCCATATCTAACAAAACTCCCTCAAACCACGACTTAAACCCCTGCATACTAATATTGCCACTAGGGCACTGGCTTTGGTTCCTAATGAACTCTACATCACTCCCATCCTCACATAATACCTCATGATGCGCACACACCCTCAACAACACTTTCCTCACATGCTCGCCTACCGTCCCCTCTTTATTGTGTGTCTTTAACTCGCTGCCTCTGGCAATACGGCCGCGGCTACACCTGCCGATGAGCATACGCGCATCATCTTGGTCAGTGACGATTCAGTAAAGATAGAGTAAAATTTGATAGCAAGTGTTTATAGGATACTACTTGCTGATATGCATTGAAAGAGTAAGTCCAAAAACATTTGATAGCAGTCGTCTAGGCGTTAGGCTCTTGAATCCGTTACAGGCATCACTCAGAGGAGATGTTATCCCAGCTCCAAGGCCTCGACCCACTAATCCAACCTCGGGCGGACAGAGCGTACGTCATGTCACTGTGTTGGTATCCGGGCCCCGATTTTGACATGAAAACCGGTGGAGTTATTTACAAGAGGAAACGTCCCAAGTCGCAGAGACTCATAAACGACTGCTTTTTATTCAAAAACTTTAATCATCATTATTAAATACGAATTTTAATTTTTCAGTATTTTAGTACTACTCGTAAAACGTTTATAAGTAGTCTGTCACCTACAGCACATCATGAGCTGTCAAACGTTTTTTGAATCAAGTCTAAAGGACTTGTAGAAGCAAAGTTATAGCCGTTTGAAGATTTCGGACTACTATCATCAAATGGTCAGTCATGCTATACTGACTAACCTATAAGTCTGACTCCTTAGCTGATATCAGCAATGAAAAGTCAGAAGTCCGATATCGGACCTCAAGAGAAACGACTTACCTGTAGTCAGTTTCTCAACTTAGTGAGATTCCACTCCCGAACTCGTACTTAATATCCTGTGGATATGCAATCGATAAGAGGGGGGGTTAGACATACGTTATCCAAAATTTGACGCTGAATCCAAATCTGGTCTCAGTTTTCTCGTCCGATGCTTCGTTCGCCCGCTGGAGCTCAAAACACAAAACTCAACCTCTGACGGCTCTCTAACATGACCAAAAGTCTCAATGTCACTCTCAAGCACCAGCAATGAAAGATAGGGCCAAACTGTGCTTTCCAATGAATTTGTGGCACGGTTGGTTTTCAAACGAGCTATTGCACGACTCTACCATTTCTAGAACCAAAGTTGGAAGAACGCTGCCAAGGGGGGGGTCGAAGTTCTTCGTTTTTAGCCCTATGACGCTGGAAACAACTCTGCTAGACCCAGAATTGGCCAAAAAGTCCAAATCCGCCGTCCATTTTCACGTACGAGGCTTCGTTGAGACGCTACAGCCACTTTCTCACTCAAAAACACACCTACACCCAAGAAACACAACATGTCGACGCAGAATTTCATCACGAATCCGAATCTAAACACAAAACAACCCTACAACCAATCCTACACACAAAAAACATTGACTGCTGCCCAAGACCAACCACGTCGGTCGACTACGACACACCCGGCCGGTCGACCCAGAACCACATCAACCCAATTCGCGCTCCAGAGGTGAGGGCGATGTGCGCAGTGGGGAGGATTCCTTACTACTAACTAAGGTAGCCACAGTTTTAAAGAAAAATGGTCAATTAATCTAATCACAATTGAAACAAATGATAGTTTTTGCGCTCGTACGTCATATTGTGGAAGTTGCTCTTCATGCGGCCTTGGATCGAAAGTAAATGTTAATTAACAGTTGATCTCAACCTCTGCCATAGCAGCGAATGATACATTATACAATCTTAGACGCAATACGTTAATAGAACGGTGAGTATTTGATATATTCCAAGTGATATATCTTTCAAATTATGCGACTTCTCTGACATATTCGAGGATCATAATAAAATCTAAAAATAATGACTCTCGATCAAAATGCGCAATAATCGACCCCAGAAATGATAATTTTCAGATAAGCATAATGTAGAAAACACTAAAAGAAATGCATTATTAATTTTTCCACTCCATGTTCCACTTTAAGTGGAATTGACCATTTGTCCTTGAAAACCTTAGCTCAATCCGCGGGCACCCTGAACTTTTGAAAAGAAAACACTTTTCAAATTATGCTTAGATCATCAGTTTCATCCACAAAACCTAGATCAAGCAGGTTTGGTTTTAAAGATCCACATCAAAAGTGCGACATGGCTTCGCATGTTGGTATAAATAGGGTTTACCTATGAAAGAGCATGCTAGAGGTCTATTCAATTAGTTTCCTGTCAACCGTGTGAAAACAAACGATGATGTATAGAGTTTGTATTTTGCATACATACACCTTGACATCTGCTGTTACCAACACAATATGGAGTAATACAGCATAACCATTTCACAAGAAATCAGAATATTTTCATAAGTCTGAAGCTACAGGTCAAAGAAAATAAAGACAGCAAAAGTTATGTAAAAAGCCAAGTCATTCGAATGATTACATGAATTAGACAAGCAAGGTGGACGGTTTTCGCAAAACGCGGCATGTTATTTCTAAACTATAACTGGAATATTGATTGCAACCAGAAGTTTATGGATAGTTCACAATGAGAGTCAAATTATTCAGTCAATCAATTTCTGCGCTTTTTATGGCTCAACAAGTAAACTTCTCTAAATCTCTTTCATGCCAATGCTGTAGTGGCAGCACTGATAATTTGAGATCAAGCTAAGTTACATTTTCAAAATATCTATCATATTGAAATTATTCAGAAAACTGAACTATGAAGCTGTCGATCATCTAACTCGATCAGCAGAAATTAAATTTATAAAGCCAAAAATAAAAACACAAGCTCCAGTAAAGAGGTTTATGTACATAGGTATCAAAGAAAAATTGATAACAACGCCCTGATTATACAAGAAGATATGCAGTTGAGGCATTTAGGATATTGTCAAACATACAATATTCACTGTTCTCAAAATACTGCCAAACACAGATTAGAAAGAAAATCCTTAATTGAAAATTATGTACAGATTACAATCACATTTCATAATCTAATTCAGAACATAATATCCTTATAACATCATTTTCAGTTGAGCACATTGCAAACACATATTGAACTTTTTAAAAATTGATTACCACCAAATGATTAGCGGAAACCATCGAACACCGAAAATGAACTACGCATGAAAATGGAAACGCATGCAAATTGAAGTCAAATCAAATTTCAAAAAATGTAAAAAAAGTAGCAGTATATGTCATTACTGTCACATCGCAAGCTATAAAACCAAACATTCTCGCAGAAGTATGAACAGTCAAAGAAAAAATCAGCTGTAATGCAGGAGAACAATGATTTTATGAATTTCCTCTACTTCGCACATCCATCAGTATTCAGAGCTTTTGACCACTGAGACCACTTTGCGCCTTACTACCCATGAAAAATGATGCTTGTTCACTGCACACCGATTATTTGATTTGAAGTTAGTTGAGCATGCATATTCAAATTTATAGCCATGTTGACATACTTTTACTTCGTTTAGAAAGTTGGTAAAATCACATGAGTTGGGTTATGTCCACACAATAAGGCAATGCAAACATTGTCTAAATTAATTTGATGCATCACTATTCTACAATATAATGACGTGTGCTTCATTGTTTACGTCAAACTCAGGAAAGTTTTAAGGTGAAATAACAGAGCCGATTTGATGCTAAAAAATGGGACGAATAACTGCACCTACAGATGCACTACTGGCACTAATCAGTGAGAGATGCAATTAGATGCAGCAGTTTCATCCTTCAGCGCATCAACCACTACAGTTTTACTCCTCAAAGAATATACTGGTCTATTTCCATTGTTAGAGAATGTGATAGCCTGCGACTTGAAAATATGGAGAGATTCTATTCTACAAATTAGTAATAACAAGCATGACTTAAATCTCTGCATGACGATAGTGTTGATGAGGAGTACAGCGAGTACATACGTGGTGTGATCCAAAATGTCCCGGACTAACCTACTTGCAGATAACCTGTGATAACGAATACTACTTCAGATGTAAATTTAGGTCTTTAAGGCATGAGAAATATGGTCGCCGAAATTTTTCCGGTCAGTTTTCTATTTTTAAAAAATATTTTTACATTTTAACATGAATTTCTGTATTTTCTGAATTGATCGAGATCCGATTTGTCTTATTGTTATAGTTAGATTGATTTTGATTTGTACCTTATTTGACGGATATCTTTGCCATGAATATTGCACGTCTTTTGTTAATTGCTTCATGTGTTACGATATCAATCAGTGAAGTTCATTCAGCACGCATTCATTAAGAAATCCGTGTCAACGATGGTTCTTTGTTCTATCAGTTTTCATGATGGATGTGACAAGCGTGTCTTCAGTCGAATATCGCAGTGTGATACGATACCTCCTGATCCGCGGCTTCGCTAATGGTGACATTCTAAAGGAATTAAGCCTGGCATATGGAAGCAAAGCTCCATCGAGAACTACTGCTTATTTCTGGATAAGCGAATTTAAACGCGGAAGACAATCTGTGGAGCAAGATTTTTCAACTGTTGGTCGGCCGCAGGAGATTCCGGAAGAGAAATCGAGTCAGTGCGATGAAGTGATTACAGCACACAGAAGGATAACCATCCGTGAGTTGTCAAGAGAGTTGCGAATCAGTTATCACTCCTGTCATGACATCATCGAAAGACTTGGATATCGCAAACTGGCATCACGTTTCGTACCGAAGTTTCTGTCACCTGAAATGAAGGAGAACAGACTTCTGGCGGCACAGTCAAATTTGGATCTCCTCGAAATGCACGGAGATCAGTTTCTGAACTGCATCCTTACAGAGGATGAAACACCTTTAAGTTTGTATCTGCCTCAAAGTAAGCGAGAATCTGCAGAGTGGCGAAAATCAGGCGAGTCTGCCCCTTTGAAAATGCGATCCGGAACATCACATCGCCGGTCGTTGATGCTGACGGTCTTTTGGAACGCTTCGGGAATCCAACTGGTTGACTTTGCGGATAAAGGAGTAAGAATCAATAGCGAATATTATTCCAATCTGTTATCTGAAGCGAGGAAGAAAATAAGAAAGCCACGAAACATTCCCCTCTACTTGCTTCATGACAATGCTCCGATTCACACCTCGCAGGAGACAACCAATGCCTTAACGAGAAACGGATTTCAACTATTGAGCCATCCTCCTTATTCACCTGACTTGGCCCCAAGTGACTTCTATCTGTTTAGATTCCTCAAAAAGCATCTTCGTGGACACCATTTTGAATCGCCAGTTGAACTGCGGGATGCAGTTACTGAGTTTTTTGATTCTTTGACACCGGAATTTTTTCATAAAGCTTTTTGTGAATTGAGACTTCGTTGGCAAAAAGTGACGAATGCTAACGGCTCATACATTGAAAAGTAAACTGTTTTCTGGAACAAAACATTTGTTTTTCCGTTAATTATTAGTCAGGTTATTAGTGATAGCTTAACTGTCAAGTTAATCTAAATATATTAATTCTAAATCGCTAGAATTTATAGGAAAATCTTGAAATTCAGACAAAAATGTTTGAAAATTTTTTAAAAATAGAAAACTGACCGGAAAAATTTCGGCAACCATATTTCTCATGCCTTAAAGACCTAAATTTACATCTGAAGTAGTATTCGTTATCACAGGTTATCTGCAAGTAGGTTAGTCCGGGACATTTTGGATCACACCACGTACATACATGTACATTTCACCAGGCATCGCCAAACAACTCAAACAATCATGTTTGTGCTCTAAGAAGAAACGAATTCAGCTAGACTCATCAATTTATTATATACAATTAAGATATGACAAAACTATTCGGCTTCGATAATTTCGGTAGCTAATACTTTTTTAGCCGTCATCACTGCAGTATACCCTCTTGCAAAGAATCAGTAAGTCAGATGCAGATTCTTCATCATCCAAACTACGGACTTCTACAATTATGTACATATCTATGTAGCTACTTGGATAGGCATATGAATACAAAACACCTATCCAAAGATAGTGATTTACATAGATTGAGGTGTTTACAAAATCAGATAATCAATTTGAATCATTCATGTATCAGAACACAATATGGCTACTAAATTTATCATACATACGAATTATAAGGTTAAAAGCAACTCGGACATCGTCCATTTCCAAATCCAGGACATCTACAGAGCTTATCATAAAAAACAGAATTCAATCGATTCTCGTGCCTTCAGATTGTGTCCCACGAAGTGTCATATCATTGGAGACCTTGCATTTTCAAGTTTCAAACAAATGATAAACTATGATAAACTTGTATCCGCTATTGTGTTAGCTGGGCTGATATGAAAGAAATATAAATCTCTCTATTTACAGATCGAAAAAATGTGAGTATGATGATGAATCAGGCATGAGGAGAACTGTCATTTTCTGAACTTTATTTTGAAGCATTGCTCATAGAAATCGGTGGAGCATGAAAGAAATATTCCGAAAACCATGACCCCACTAACTGAAAATATCATATTCCCACTTTTTCATCAAAAAGTTTGGTGCTTGGTGTCTTCAGAATACCTGCGATGTAAGGAGCAAGAATATGCACGTGTAATTCAAATAAGTTCAATAGTTCTATTCAAAAACATCTGATTACTTAATTTTCTGATTACCGCTGAAGTGCACAAACAGCATGGAAAGTGAACATATGCAGTCAGTGTGAGAGAACAAAGACATGCCTCCACTAACTATACCTTTTTGCGTTCTATTTCGTTACTTTTGCATTCAATTTCGTTAACGGGAGCAGTCGGTAGTGCGCTCTCATGCTTTCACTACTTTCTATTTCGTCAACGATGATTATTTCGCATTTTCTATTTCGTACGCTGTCGATACGATTTTTCCAATAGCAGAACACCGCATAATCATTTTCGGGAATTTGCAATCTATTTCGTTGTCGGAAATGAAGTCCAAAGCTTAATAACCATGCCTATCCTTTTTCTGACTCACCCCGCTATTTCATTAATTGCCTCGAGTGACGATTCTTGCTAATGCAACGTCACAAGCACAGATATCTTCTTTAACTCAGCATAAAGAGTGAAGTATCAAGCGAATGGTCACATGAATCTGCACTGTGAAGACTGAAATGGCCGTGAGAGGAACATACCAAAGAATCAATTCAATCGAACGAGAACGTCTCATCAACTGTTTTCAAAGGGATGATGACTGGCTCGCATTAGCGGATAGTTTAGAAATTCGTAGACAAACGGCTCGAAGCATAATTCTTCGGTTTCGTGAAACTGGGATGACAGAACCTTCTAGAAAAGGTGATGCTATGAACATTAAAGTGAATGACAATATTAAACAGTGTGCACTGTCTTACGTTGCCGAGAATAGTCAAGCTACGTTGAACCAAATAAAGAACCATATTCAAATTCGTACCGGAGTCGGTCTTCATATTTCAACCATTTCCCGTTTACTGGACGGTGAACTTTACACTCTCAAGCTTGCTCGTGTCATCCCGGAGACTTGGAACACAGAATCCACGAAAACTCAGAGACAAGCGTTTGCTGATTGGATGGTGGCCGAAGGAAGCCAAAAACAACTCGTTTACATAGATGAATTCGGAGTAAACATTTGGACGAGGCGATCACAGGGTCGTTCCATTCGAGGAGAAAGGGCTGTACGGGTTGTTCATAAAGAGAGAGGAAAGAACCTCACCGTTATTTTGGCCGTGAGTCCAGTATGGAGACTCGTACATTATCAGACTTTATCTGGCGGACTTCATGGTGATCAGTTCACCAGTTTTATGATGGAGTGTTCTGCTCTTCTCGAAGAAGAGCATGCTGTGTTCATTTACGATAATGCTAGAGCACATAACAATCCTCCAGGATTACTCAGTGAGTACCACGAACAAAAGTTTCTTCCTCCCTACTCACCGATTTTAAATGCATGCGAGATGGCTGGGTCATCGTTCAAAGCAAAATTAAAGTCTCTGCTCTCAGAACCAGATAACAAGCAAAGATTTGGAGCTGAAGCTGCTGCAAATGCAAGATTAACTCTTCATAATCATCGCCTTCATGTGTTACATGAACTTTCAGAAGCTGCAGTGAGAGAGATCACAGTTGAGAAATGTCAGAAGTGGTATCGGCATACTCTGAAGTATCTACCAAAATGTGCAAGAAAAGAAGACATAACTGACTGACGACAAGCTGTAAGTTTTAATAACGTTAAATGCATTTATGTTTTTCGTTAAAAGATATGTAAGACAACGAAATAGATTACAAAATCCCGAAAACGATTATGCGATGTTCTTTTATTCTTAAAATTTTATCGGCAGCGTACGAAATAGAAAGTGCGTAATAATCGTCGATGACGAAATATAAAATATTGAATACATGTGAGCGCACTACCGACTGCTCTCGTTAACGAAATTGAATGCGAAAGTAATGAAATAGAACGCAAAAAGGTATATTTGTGTGTCACGTGCAGCAGCACACTCGATCGACCAGAGTTTTGCTTTGAATCTTCGTTGCCCTTGCATTTTGTTTGTGCACTATAGCGGTAATGAGGAAAATGTTGAAAAAATTAGGAAAAGAGCTATTGTATTTAATTGAATAAAAACTTACATATTCGTACTCCTCACATCGCAAGGATTCTGAGAGATAACAAGACCCATCATTTTTGATGAAAAAGTGAGAATATGATATTTTCAGTCAATAGGATCACGATGTTCAGATAAATTACGATATGACCATTTCTTTCCTACTCCACCGATTTCTAAGAGCAATATGTCAAAATAGAGCTGAGAAAATACTCATTCACCTAATGCTTGATTAGGCGACAACACTCACATATTTTCTTACTGAAAGCCTGCGATTTGTAAATTGAGCGATTTTTATGTTTTAACCACTGCCCAGCTAGCACAATAACGGATGCAAACTTATCACAGCTTATTTGAAACCTGAGAATGTAAACTCTCTAATGATGTATGACATGTTGTGGTGCGACATTTGTGGAAGGCATGAGAATAGATTGAATTTCGACATAATTACGGTGGCTCGCTTTTCATGATCAATTCTGTAATAGCAGTCACTTAAAAGCACTGATTGCATTTTGCAACATGTTGAAATGTCGATTGACGATTATTGCATGATTCTGGCAAATAATCTTCAAAGGAATGAAGGAAGATTTCGAATACCTCAAAATATTCAAAGATGATTTAGTATTTTTCGGAACTCAAAAACTTTTGGTAGTTGTCCATTTAGATGTGGTGGCGTTATGTGTCCGACATTTTACATCAAGGCCGAAGAGTCACAAAACAACAAAAGTATATTCGGTTTCGCATCATCCATGGTTATTTTGAAAATTGTAACAGATTGAAAGGAAAGCTTGCGAATGTCATCGGCAAGAAGACATGTTACTACCGCAAGCAGCATCATCCTTTTTTGCCACATTTATTTGTAAGTAAAATTGAATGAGACAACGTTCGACTCATTTTTTATAAACTGTGGTGTTGATTACTCCTTCACTTTATCATGCTTCTTGAATTGCAAATATTGCAATGAATTAATTATTACTGCTCATTTTGACAATGCTGTTATGAAATATTGTGCATAAATATAGCTACAATAAGTAAAGATAATTGTCGAACCTTCCTCCAAAAACTATAATTCCCAAGTCTTTGCTAATTCCCATTCAGACATCGCAAACATATATTTCAATCACTGACCAATAATCGCAAAAGCCTGCAACGTGCCAGATAGAAATCAGTTGTCTTGATAAATACGAGGACGAATAATAAAATAAAGTTAGTTGATGCATAGAGGTATTTAGTCAGCTGAGCTATTGAGGACCACGCACGAGGACCAAGAAGAAAATCAGATCCTGGAGATTAGAGCGGTCAACAAACTGAAAAATCCCATAAACGTACTGTCTGATCGAATGAACCAGATACAATGACTTGATCATTGAATTGGAGACATGTGACACCGTCCTGATGTCCACAAAGGGTTTGAAGGCGTTTTCCAGTTGTCAAATCCCACACCTGGAATGCAATAAATACTAAATGTTTACTGAGCTGTAATGACTACAGTGTGTATTTACAAGAAATAATCTGGTAATTGATGTCAGGAAACTAAAGACATTCAAAATTAGCTGATGAGTCGTGCAAGTTTGAAAAAATGGGGACATTGAAAGGAAATTAACAGAATTTAATTCACACTTTTATTTCAAAGTATCTTCTAGTAAATATATATTTTCACAGTAGGATGCCTTCCATCATCAACCGTGCACTTTGTGAAAAAAGCGGATATCAATTGAGTGTGACTTTTATTCTTTTGCCTTCGACCTAAGAATGTCATGTGACTACTTTATACTGAATTAATTCCAATGTCGAGTTGTTTTGACAATCTTCGACAAATGTCGAGTTGATATAAAGTCCATAAAACATCCTAGAACAGTGGTTCCCAAACTATGGTCGCGAGCGGAATATTAGTGGGTCGCGAAAAGTTATAGAATCACGACAGGGATATCCGATGACTCTTCCTTGGAAATGAATTTCAACACCAGAAAACCGGTACAGTTCTGGGTGTCTCTTCAAACCTCGTACCCAATCATTTCCACCGAAGCATTAAAAGTACTTCTCCGTTTCACGTCATCTTATAATTGTGAAGCTGGATTTTCAGCAATGGTTGGTATTAAAAGCAAATTTCGAAATAAATTGCAACTCTCAAATTCTTTACGCCTGAAACTATCGCACATAGAAGTTGATGTCAATTCCATTATTGAACGTAGCAAGAAACAGGCACATCCTTCTCACAGGCCTCACTGAAAATGCTAAAAGTTGAAATAAATTTGTTTCTTTCACTAATGTTTTTACCCACAAAAGTTAAGTGGGTCGCCATAAGCTGGGTCATTAATAGTGGGTCGCGACTCTAAAAATTTGGGAACCACTGGTCTAGAATGTTTACTGAAATGAATTCTAATAAGCTCCATGCATATTATGAAAATGTAATTGAAGAATTGCATTTTTTAGTATAGGTAATTTAATACTTCCAACTCTGTATGTAAATTACAGGTACAATTCAACTTTCATCATCTATATAAATAATTTTGGTGAGTGAAAATCATGTTTTTATTCTGGGACATCCATCGCTAATATCGACGCCTGTGGCAATCATCATACACAATTCGGATGTGTAGAGTGTAATGCAACTTATCTCATCTCCATTCATCCAGCCGTTTTCACATAAAATCGAAAAATATGTAGCCTTCTCAGCAAATTATAATTTGTGTAATATTTTTGTGACCATCAAAAACATCTACTTTTTCTAAGGTTTAAATAATAACGTGGAAAACGGTTACTCAGTGATGAAAAATCAGTAATGCTCACAAAAATTGAAATAAAGATCAACTGACTATTTGCAGCCTTTTACACTGCATCTCCTGAATTGCTGATAATGTTTTTATGTTAAAACGAAAATATAATGAAGGTTGACAACGATGTAAAGAAGTAGAGGGATTTATTCTATAAAAAAGGCCATCTCTCAGACTTGGATGTTGTTGAATAAATGAATATATTTTCTCTTTTAATAAATACACTGAAATATATCATACTACTCATTTGAGTAGTAGGATAAATTTCAATAATATTGATACTTGAGTTGGATGCCTTAGACAGAAATTACCTAGAACAGTCATGCCTAGAAAGCGAAAAGTCCCATTTGCAAGAATTAACCCACCAAAAAAAGAACTAGGCCCATTAGTGTTAAGCCAGCCATGAATTATGACCCGGAAGGAAATTGTAGCGAAATATCTTCGTGTATCCGGAAGTGCTACGTATTTAAAGGTAAGAATTCTAACCTGAATTGTATGCTTTTGCTGTAAAACCTGACACCTATAATAAGTCATTATCACTAACTAACCTGACCGAAGGTCGGGGTATCAGCTAGTATTCTTATATTCTAAAGCAAACACCAAAGAATGCATTCATATGATTGATAACGAAAAATTCTGTAGAGATTGTATGAAATAATAAAAAGCAGAGGTCTTCATAATTTTTACCACTTCCACTTTCCATATTTTTTGCCACTTGTGCTTCCTTTTAAAAAGAAGCACTGTTTGCAACATAGAAGTAGATAATAGTGGACTAGAAGGGAAGTTTGATATCTTGCTTGTGTACAACGATAACCAAGAAATATCTGTGATTCGCAGATTAATTTGGATCTAATACATTGTATCACAGTCAGATCATCTGTCAAGTTTCATGTGAAAGTTGCTGACACAAAATTGCTGGTTTTTTGGAAAAGAATTCTAGGTGAGATGGTAACATTGTTTCATTTAAAATAGCCTACTATTCCTGGGGTTATGCAGTGTCTATGTGTAGCAGTCATTGACAACTATTATCCAATTTTGAAATGCTAGAATACGAATTGAGAATTGCTTCAGAGAGTCACAATTGAAAACGCCCACAGAACTGGTTGGGAGAACATTTCAAGAATTCACAGATAACAGTTCTAATTATTGGATAATTTCACATTCAAGCGATAAAGAAAGCCAGCGTTTTTCTGGAAAATGCACATTGAAAGCTTTTTTCGCCTACAATTATCACTCATAAATAAAATGTCGCTGGAACTTTCGATTAATCACAGAATGACACATGTGATACAGTGTAATGATATACTGGAAGCTGACATTCGAAAGCATACAAGGATTTTGAAAACTGTTCAAATTGTTCAACAGGGCTCCTTTTGCAAGATGAATACTCGAAAATGTCATGGCCTCTGACTTCAAGATGGAGCAGTGCATATTCTGCAAATCAACACGACAAGTTGCATATGTGTCTGATTATCCTCCTGATAGATATATGTAATAGGAGCGATGTTTTAAAATGATGAACGTATAGAATATTTTGAAGGATTTCTTTCTTTGTCATCCTGTCACTGCAGTATTTTGTAAATTCAATGTTGCTTTTGAGCAACAATCCAGATCACACATTTGCTTGATAAATATAAATGCCAACAAGAAAACAAGATAAACAGATCGTAAAATTAGCTTTTTGCTCCAACTAAGTTCCCCCGGCGTGCAACAATTTTCATGCAATTTCCATTCTCTATGCAATTGTTGATTACTATAGCTTGCAACGATGCAACCACTCTTTTTTTACTCAATTTACAGACTACACATTGCAATAATAAGACTTTTGAAGATTTATCATCTGGTGAAAACAATTATTATCTCAATAACTATTTAGCATCAATCTGATTACGACAGAAAAGAGCGGAAGGAAACAGTGTCAAGTGAGATGAACCATACCTGTTTACATCATATTCACTCCTAGCTCTAGCAAGTAAGTGCATGTAAGCATGTAAGTGTTATCAATAACCAATGTTGCCTTTTGTTGAAGTTTACTCTTCTTCAATAAAATATATTCTATTCTATTCTAGCACATCAAAAAGCAATGAACTAAGTTAGGATTCACCCAATAAAAATAAATCAATTAATTAGATTATTTTAGGTGAAAAGGAAAAAACACTTTATCTTCTGAGCTTCCTAATTAGTCACCATCCGAAACCTGGTCGCATGCCTCGTGAAGTAATCAAGATCGTATTGGTCAGGAGAAGTAGGGTCTGAGGTAAGTTGATTGCAAAGCTGCGCTGTGCGGACAAAGAAGGCCTTTCCAAAACTATTGTTACGTGTACGTTCTGGGTTCACATGATAGCATGTGAGTGCATTAGCTTTTACTAGTGATCTTCTGGAGAATATATTCGGAGCGGGTTCGTACTCATTTATTGTTGAGTTGTTTCCACCGAAATAGCATTTCTTGAAACGAAAAAACCAGAAACGTCAGAGAAATTGATAAGTAAAAAAACTAGTGCTGAAAAGCTATAATTAGATGGTGTACCATGAGCGGAAGCGATTAATCCTTAGAATTTAAGAATGAAATTTCATCATTCACCTTTGTGAGAAAATATCGCCACGTATATGAAGAGATGCCTCTGAAATCAATGGTTTGATCTCGTGGTTATTGCCATTCCAAACGAAAATAATGAGGCATTAAATAAATCGCAGAGGACTCTCAAGATGCTAGCTGGTGAATTTCATACTTGAACGTCGAAGAATAGAGGGTTTTTATCATTTTTGAACATGGTGAACGTGCGCCAACATCGAGGAGTTTATGCATGTTAGCTTATTCCCCATCGATTTCAAGAGCATTTAATTGGTCGGAATGAAACAATCAATTAGCTACCGTCAGGCCATCGTGCATGACCAGGTCAACTATTTTGCTTTGGATTGGAGTGAATTGCTAAAAATGACTCATCATAATTAAGAATCACTCCTGATACCAATGATTTGAAAATGGAATTAAAAATGCACTTTGAAAATGAGTTCATTTTGATATTAAAGAGAGCGCATTTTATTTCTAACATTAAATTAGACATTTGTAAAAACATCTTCCCTACACGTCTTTCCTTTTTCATGAGATAAATATCTGCTGATCAACAGTTAAACAAATTTTATACGTCAATGACATTAACTTTCTTTAGTCAGTTCATGACAGTGCTGATTTGAATTAAGGGCAACTATTCTAGAAATATGAAGGAGAATCATATCATACCCTCAAATTTCCTCGCAGGTGATCATCAATTATATTCTTCTACAGCGCCAATACATCAAAACATTTCAATGCCATACATTACTGAACTTTCGTCATCGATGTCTATCAGCAGTATCCAAGTTGTGAAAATGTACAATTTTCCCGCGCATGGCGAAGAAATTCATTTCAAACAAGAACATGTAGAACGAATATGTACATATTACATTATTTACTATCATGCATGAACCATGCCCATGCGCATCTCAACAATATCATCCATTTAAATTTTAAGACTGGCAAGAATGCTAGTTGATTTAATATCATCAACTCATGGGCAAAGTTAGCTAGCTGATTATAAGGCTGTGAGATTGTGTGCGTATGTTTTTCAGTAGAGTAAGTTCAAATATTCAAATAAAACGAATTGATTACGCAAAAATAATGCAGAAGACGAATCATCATTTAAACTTATAACCTGCAAATGTGCGATTCTTGATCACCATATCACTATTATACAAATTTGTGTTTTGAGAGAAAATGGCACTTGAAGCTTGGATATTCCCGTAACGAATCTTCATAACTTAAATAAAACTATCATGCAACGAGATAAAGATTTCAGAAGTTTCAATGCCTGGTGTGCGTCTGACAGACCATCATGCCAACTGGATATAAACTCAGTAAAATAAACCTCCTTAAGATTTATTCAGAAGGAATGAACTTTTGATCTGGATTCATGACTATTGGTGGGAGAATGAAAAAAATTTCCAAGCCAGCAAATATAAAAAAAAAACACCAACCTTTACAGCTTTATCATCTGACGCTGAGAGAACGCGACGACCATCGGTTGAGACGCATCGAACGACACCTTTATGACCCTCTCCAGCTTTCCAGTCAACGATTATTTCACATTTTCCCGTCTCTAGATTCCAGAAGCGGAGAGTGCAATCATGAGACCCACTGACCAAACGATTACCAGTGAATGCAATACAAGCGACTCCTTTTTCATGACCATGCAATTCGCGAACGCAGCTGCCATCGAAATTCCAAATCTGAAAATGGAGTGCATTTATGAGGTCAAAATGGTCCTGAAACTCTGATTCGTGCTTCTTCCAAAATTTTAGAGAAAATCCATTATCTCTTACAAAAACGTGACAGCAACTGTGGACGTTTAAAGTGAAAGTGTTTTAGATGACATTTGAGAACGTTCGTGACACTTGAATTTCATTTGGAGGAATTCCGTGACAAATTTCACCAAGAACATTTTGTGCGACCAAATATCACCAAAATCGATCGCGAAAGCAATACTGTCGATTGAATGCTACAGCAGTGTTGCGATTCTTGGCGTAGGGTAAAAAAAAACGCGCAAGGTCGAAAAACACGCGCACATGTATTTCCTTACAAATAAGCCAAAATGGCAACTATGATCGCTAATATTTGATGAAACGAATTTTTACAAAGCTTAGATTTGCAGATCAGATAGTAAGAGCTTTGGTATTTTTCAGGACAAGTCAAATACACACGTGCCTTAAGTGGTAGATGCATACGAGCAGTGGGCCTATAGGCTATCCATTGAGTGAGATGTTAATGAACCTAAATGATCTTTGATAGGCTATACATGTGGCTTATCTAGAAACTGCATGTAATTTGAAATTTTGATATTTTAGAACCAAAGTTTTCTATTATCAAAAATTAAAAATAGAAGTCGAAAACTTAAAAAACGCGCAAAATGGATAAAAATGGAAAAAAACACGCTTACACGCGCAAATTGTCAAAAAAACGCGCGCGCGTGTAAACACGCGCGAATCGCAACACTGTGCTACAGTAAAGAAAGGTCAGAGTCAAAAATTCCCACTCTCCTCCGGCATACAGCGGCCGCAACTAAAGCTTCATATATTACTCATGATGAGTTATAGTCATGTTGAGTGATGGGCACGATTAAAATATAATTACCCGGTTGACCGATGATGAATTAAACGGCTAAGCATCGTTTTAAAACTTTGTCTCGATGTTATTAATCACACTGTAGAATTTCTAACAATTTAGTCCTATTTGACTATACTTGATAATTTAGTTTGTGTTCTAAGTTTTTCAGCAGCTTGCGCTAAGAAATTTGAAATTATGTATAACCATCAGTTATCAATAGTCAGCATCACATTTAATTTAGTTCCTGGTGTATATAAATTGCTTGAATATTATTCATTGAGGTTTAGTTGATTCCCTCTAAATGCTCCCCATTTTCTACGTATAGACTAATGTGATCAATGTAAGTCAGGAGAAGCATCTCATGTGTATCTAATAAAATGGTTTATGAAGAAACTTGATCACGGTATATCATTCTATATCAAAATCTTCATCAAATATCAGTTTCATCAAACTTCATCAAAATTTTCAGGGTGATTTTCGGTAGATAATTTCCAGACTCATCGATAGTCCAAATTTATCCTAATTCACCCAAAAATTTGGTTTGATTAACCTGAAAGAAGAAAAAAGTTGGAAGACAGAACAGCTGGGCTGCATTCGGCAGTCAGAGAGGCAATGACAGAGAGTCTGGACAGAAAGGAATAACTCAGAGGACACTCCTATTAACGGATGAAAATCAAAGTCGAAACAGCAGTCTGCAGTCTGAAGAGAACATGAAAATATACAGGAGCGAGTGGAATTAATTTCGAAAGGCGGTACGAGCAGGAGAAATACCGACTGATTGAGCAGAGTGCGCAGAAGCAGGGAAACGCCAAGGAAAGCTGCTGATCAGAGATACAATACAAAATGGGAACCGAAGCAACGATTTGCTAAAGATCGCGATGGACACCTGTCCCGTTGCAGACATCCAAGAAACCAAGGAGAGATGGACTGAGTACTGCCGAGAGCTGCATGCGTGGACGTATGATTATTACACCACAGTAGCGACAGAACTCGAGGATGACGACAGAAATGGCGAAATACTCGGGTGTCAAGAGGAAACAGCGACCAAGAAGTTAACCACACAAGGCTACCAGTACAGATGACATCACAGGAAAGATGCTACATGCAGGTGGAGTAGAATTGGCAGAAGAGCTGCTCATTATGTGTAAGAATTAGAAAATTTGGGAATAGGCCAAGTGTTTATATTGATAGTAAATATAAAAAATATAAAAGATATAAAAGTTATTATCGCATAGTTGAAGGTGTCTATGTACAGATGAGCGATTCATGGTGACGTGCTCTTTAACCCGCATATCTAGTGGTCTTATTGAGCTTCCAATGTAAAAGTTTTGACATTTCATGCATGTGATTTTATATATGATATTCTTTTGGAAGCATAATCTCTTGTCTTGTATGGGACATTGGGTTAATGTACAGTTTTATCAGTTTTGCGTTTGTCACGCTTCTGAATGTTTGATTGCGGCGAACAAGAGTAATGTTTATCTTTTCTTTTCTGAAGATTCGCTTGATATCTACCTTATCAGAAATGAAGGGTAATCGAAGAAACATGCGATTATCATTCTTATTCTTCTTGTTTTGTATGTGTAAATTGTTGTTTCTTTTTGTAGATCGGATGAAATCATGAGGATAGTCATTCAATGCAAGTGCATCATCGAATTCTTGTTCGCTTGTTACACTATCTTTTCTTGTTGTACATCTTTGATTTATTCTGTTCCTTTCATTTCGTATAATATTACGTTTTGAAGATGTTGGAAGATGGGAATTGAAATTGATAAAAATGTTCTTTTTGCCACTTTTTATGGAATGTCTTCCTCATTAGTTTCACTTATATGCACTGTAAAATCCAGTAAACTAGGACTGCTTTCATTTGAAGGTAATTCAATTTCAACAAACGCAAGACTGATAAAAACTGTACATTAACCCAATGTCCCATACAAGACAAGAGATTATGCTTCCAAAAGAATACCATATATAAAATCACATGCATGAAATGTCGAAAATTTTACATTGGAAGCTCAATAAGACCACTAGATATGGGGATTAAAGAGCACGTCACCATGAATCGCTCATCTGTACATAGACACCTTCAACAATGCGATAATAACACACGCAATATCAAAGTTGATATCATTGGCCGGGACAATGATAGTGCAAATCCTGCGCGAAGCTGTTTATACAGATAAATGTAAGCCTAAGTTAAACAGCCGGGCTGAGATGGAAGACTACAGAGATTTCTTATTTTGCTAAATGCAATCTGTAGGCCCTTCTCTATATCATTTTGAAATTTGTACTAAGTTAAAACTATGAAGTCATCATCCCTTTTATACTCCCTGACGATATTGACCGGTGGTCAATGAAATACGTATCGGAGATTATTATAATTTGTCTAATTCGTACATCTTTTATATTTTTTATATTTACTATCAATACAAACACTTGGCCCATTCCCAAATTTTCTAATTATTTTATAATGCGCGGTGAAGCCATTTTCTACATCATTATGTGCAGTCAAGCATAGTCTGAAGAGAAAGTTCCTGATGAATGGAATAAGTCGGTTATAGTGACGCTGCCAAAGAAAGGAGATCTAAGCATCTGCAGCAACTACCGCACCTTATCTCTGATCAACCACGTATGCAAAGTGTTCTTACTGATCATCTTAGAGTGTCTGAAAGCTTCTGTCGAGGCATTCCTGGTAGAATAACAAACAGGTTTCCGTAGAGACAGCAGTACTGTGCAACATATCCTTGCTGATGGTCTGCTCTAACGATTCCTCTAAGGCCTTCGGCAACATTCGGCATGTGGGCAGTAGTTAGACTCGGAAATGAAACTGGTGACTGGCTCAGACAAGGATTCCAGACAGTGTCACCTGTTATTTAGTTTACCTGGAGCGTGTTATAACAATGCAGCGGAAGTGTGGGTGTCAATTCAGGGACGGCCGGTCTATCAACAACCCAGGCCTTGCCGATGATATAACACTTTCGGATGACAGTTAGTGAGAACTGGATAATAACCTAAACTTCGTTTCTTCAGATGCAGGAAGATGTGGCCGTAAGATCAACACTGATAAAACGAAGGGATTAGTGATAGTGGAGACAAGTCAAAAAGCAGAGCTTTCGAGCAACAGCAATGCAACAGTAACAGTTCACAAGTTCACCTATCTTAAAAGCACGATAAATGACGAGGGAAATGCAATTAAATTCGTCAGCGCATTGGCATGGCATTCAGGACGTTAGCAGTTTTTCTAAAAATATGGAGGAGTCACGTAATTATCACAAGAACTAAAAAGCACTGTGCTGCAAACGTGTTGCTGGCATGCTGATGCTTACTTCGGAAACGTGGACGTTGGGAAAGACGGATAGTGACGAGGCAAAGACGTCTCAATGCCCTTGAGTTGCGGTGCTTCCGAAGGATTTTAGGTGTTAGATGGTTTCACCGCACCACTAATTATGAAGTCCTGAGAAAAGTAGAGCCAAAGTTGCGGTTTGTGTAGAGGATTAATAAGCGCAAAATGAGTCTGTTAGTCTGCATCTGCTGCATGGAAGATCATTGCCTAGTGAAGACCGTGCTGTTTGGTATCGCAAATGGCAACAGTCGTATAGCCGATCCATGATGTGGTAGAAAGCCGATCCAGCATCAAAGGTTGGTATGAAGCTGACCTACAGGTTATGGCTAAGATGGCAGAAGAGACTTGCAGAAAATAACCGAACGCGTAATTGAGGACATCAACGAGTACTTTGACCCCCCGCAAATCAATTGAAGTGAGCAGAATGATTTAAGCGACCAACAATCTGTTTAGTTAGTAATGCTAACCAGTGCATTAAAACTTTTGGGAGTTAATGAACGATTTTCGTAGTCGTTCACTAGAAAACGAAGGAGCTTAACAAACGGGATTTCCTGGTAGCTGAACTGCCTAAGCAAACGGGATCAGCCACTGAACTGAACTAATATTTTCCAGTTTATAAAACTGATGAACAAGCTGAACTGATGCTTTTTAGTCTTGCATTTACTATGGGGGAAATTAATTCTCACGCCTCTTTTCGCTGTTCAGACATAGACAGCAGTTTAGAGCAACTTTCGCTCAGACAAATCCGCACTGTTGTTTCTGTTCGTGTACATATTATGATAAATAGATTAAAGATCAGATCATGCAGGGATTTTTACGGTCATTATAGGCGGCGCAGCGACGCATAAGAATTTTCGTGGGCCTGATGAAATATTTCATAAAATTTATCTCGATTTCTGCAGGGTGACAAATTTAAAAGTGTGGTAAAATTCCAAGTAATAATGGCTTCAGATATTTACGAGTTATATACTTGTGGGAAATAGGTCGATCAACTACTTGATGAATTTAATAGTATAGGGTTGCCATCTTCCCACGATTCAGGGATTTGGAATTGGATGGCTTCCCTGTAGAGGCACTGTAATGAATGTGGTCAACGAGCGACAAGTCAAACAACGTTGGTGCTTTTCAAAGTGAACATAAAGGAATTGAGTGACTTGAGTACTTCGGTTGAACTGAACGGCATAACGCAAATTAAAATGAACAGGTAAACAGAGTGACCGAACAAAATAGTTGAATGAGCGAAGCACTGAGTGAACTGAATAAATGGCCTCATTCGAATCCACTAGTGCACTTTGGATCCTGGATCGATCCCTAGCATTCCAATATATACAAGTATTTATCAATGAAATTATAATTAGCGCCTTAATAAATGAATTGTAAGCTTCACCAGTAGATCCAATAATGAATAAAGAAGCCTGTACTTCAAAACGCGACAAAGATACGTTTCTTAATTTGAATTTACCATAAAGTTTTTTGTAAATATGTTGAATGAAGCTCAATGGCTGCCACACAGCAGCTGGCATTTAGACACTTTCAAATCTTGAGCACATATTTTATATAATCAATAAAACAGAATTCTCTTTTTATAATGATTTTATTCAAATGTTATGTTACAGTTTTGCAACTACAATGATATATTAAACGTATTATTATACGTATATCGTGTATCATACACAAGCGGCATGCATATACCAGCATTTTTATACTGCACATCACTCTCAAGCACTTTTTTTAAAAGAATGCATGCAGAGTCTGCTACTTGCAGCTATAATCAATTGTTCTTGCTCAACTGTTTTTAACTGCAATTTTGTATCATTAAATTACGAATACCATTTGTGTTGGAATATCGCAACTTTTAGCGCATAAGAAACGGACTTTTTTTTGAAAAGTCGACTTCATTAATAACCAACTACTTACCCTGACAAAGCTTCCAGCTAGACAGCAAATAGAGCAACTGAATAAATGCTTTTGCAATTGAAACTATCTGAAAACAGAACTAAAGTACAATAAATCAAATCTTAGATCCTGTCTTTTCTCAAATGGTCACTCAGCTATCTCTAAGTACTAACAAAAATCATTTGACAAGGAAAAGAGAAGCGCTAGAAAAGCAATATGTGCGTAGTTTGCAGAAATGAACTCAGAATGCGATTGGAATAATGTGAGTGAAGCTTCAAATACTGTGGACATCGTAATTGGGAAAACAATTTTTAGTAAGCAGTCAAAAAACATAATTTGACATTGAAGAGCACAAATAGAAATCTTAGGACTTCACAAAACATTCATTTTCAATACCCTCGTGACTCCTATAGGGTACGCAAACATACATTTCTCTAAAATGTCGTGCTACTATCATACTTGGATATTTTTCGACCTCCCAGATCCGCGGGTACCCTGAATAAATAGTAATGCGTGAATTCGTCTTCTCCCTAGGGCTCTGTGTAAGTGTCTTAGCATTATGTGCTTCGATTTCTGTCATCTTCCTCTCGTACCTAATTTGGAACCAATGACGATTTTGTTTGAAATCGGGGAGTGCAAAGCCAAAATCATCCAAGATTTAAACTCAAATTCACACACACACACACACACACACACACACACATATATATAATTTCGAGGAATTGAATCAATTTCCGTCAAAGTGCTCAACTGTGAAAGGAGCAACGTATACCTATATACGGTATATATATATATATCTTCTATACCGCAACATCCATTTCAACATGTTCACTTCATAGCGCACACTTTTTCCAAGTCAGTGATGCAACCACAGATAAATTGCCTTGTCGGCGTTGTTTGGTCTAGAGATTACATTTGACATTGCACTGAACGTTAACAGTCAGTATATTTAGTTCGTGAGGAGCCGAACAATGTGAGTAATATTTCTATTTGACGAATTTATCATGGAGAAACACTGAGGCGAATATATGTACTGTTCACTTGGCAGATGTTCAGACTTCAATGTGAAAGCGGTAAATCGTGTGTATCCTAATACCATTGCATACAATGCCTGAGATAGAATCACGTCACCTCTACAGAAACCGCGACAGCCGCATCCATCTCTGGGCCTGCAACGGACGACATCAGAAGAGCATTGCTTCAATTTCTAACATAAAATTGATAATTATGAAAACCTCTACCCTGACTAGAAAGTGTAGCTTTCGCTTTAACTGAGCTTCGTTTCAACTTACTGAGCTAGTCAGTGGACATCGTCAGTGTTGCAACAGTCAATGGCAAAGACATCGGTTAGTGGTACAGCGAAAATTTTGGTTATACCATTGAAAGTTCATCCAAAGACTTCAATCAGCATCGGGAATCAGCAATCATATCATCTTTTTCTGTTTTTCCTATCTACAGGTGCTATCCCCAAAAATATAATAAATCTTCTTCCTGAAGAAAGACACAGCATCCAAACTTGTGTACATTCCCATTCTTGAAAGAAATCGAAGAGAGATCAAACATGGGCTATGGGAGATCATTTGTAGTGGTTGTACAAGCTGTATCGTGTTATGAAGTGATTGCATGCGAACAGCACCATCTTAGAACAAGGACCATTCCACAAGAATAGAATATTTTATCGAGCGTTCCACAAAAATAGAATATATGACAATTTGGAAATCTATGGGAGCTGGTGGACGCTTGGTTCTAAACCACTCCTCACTCAATCCATTGCGGAGATTGACCGAGCTATCGCAGGCTAGGAAATGGTTTGCTGTTGTTCTGTGGGACTGACGTGCAGGGAGGGTGGAGCACATTAAGCATGTTTTTGAACTTTTCTAGGTAGTTTGCATATACTAGATCAAATGAACGAAAATCAAACTCGGATGAAAAGTTGAGGGCATGCAAAGTAATGTCTGAGTTGTAGGACGCTTCTGTGTCATTTCACCTCCTCACAATTTGAATATAAAATTTCTTACCAAAGTGGTTCAATGTGCCCCATGTGTGGGGCACATTGAACCATCCTTATTCATTGCTCTCTTGTTTAACCTTATTCGCCATTATGCATCGGATCTATAGCTTCAGTTCATCAATTATCAAAATCAAACAACAAAATTCATAGATGGAGATTTTTACCGGCAAAAATGATAGTGCATATGTTTGATATGAAAAAATGCATATTGATTTCTGAAAGAAAAATGTTCATAGACCATCAGAGTTCTCAGATTAATAGCATTATTCGTGATGAAAGAGCCTTGGTAAGAGCACTAATGATAAATGCGTTGACATACAAAATCACATTTATCATTGTGATCATCTAGGCATGTCTGTGGGCGTTACGCATTACATATGTAAGACACGAGTAGGCCTAGACAAAAAAATAAGAAATTGTCAAAAACCAAAACAATGAGCATTAATAACAATTTGCTTGACCGGCAAGGGAGGTTCCAGTGTATTCAACCCCACATCATTTTGATTGAGATCGTTGATTTATATCAACTTATCAATTATTTTTTATCAATGTTAATTCTTCGCCATGCTGCCCTGGTGTTATGTTATCGAAAAGAATTACAGCGCACAAAAAAGAATTATAAACTGCTTACGCATTTCTAAATAGTCAATTTTGTAGCGCTGTTGATCAATTTGTAGGATAATCACATGTCAAAACTTATGATCACTTCGTTCACTCAATAAAAGAAAATATGAGCATCGAAATGGGCACTATGAACCATGTTCAAGGTGCCTAATCTTGGATGGTTTAATGTGCCTCGTGCCTCCGTCTGAGTGGATTGAAAAAATTAATAGAAGAAGTTTAAAAAATATTCTATTTTTATGAACAAAACCTGTATATGCATGACTCTCTATGTATGACTCGTGTAACGAATATTCCGTCTGCCCTCACCAACACTAATCCATCGTGCTTACTCTCGCAGCGCACTGGCGTGTTCTGATTGGATGATGATCAGTACCCAAAAAGTGCTCGAAGATTGATTGCCCTGCTGTAGACGCAATGCACTCGCAGCAGAAAAGAAAGCTATAAGAAAAAAGGGATACTTAACGGTAGTTAAACAATATCGAAGGTTTGCAGGAAGATCCTTAGAATTTTGTTTGATTCGTTGATGGAGAACCTTCTTAGAAATAACTTTCGAGGCATAGCAAGCAGCTACATTTTGCAGTGATGGATGACCTTGGATTAGAATATCTTTTGAAGCGCTCTTGGATAGGAAGTAAAGTGTCTTCAGCTTGAAGCTCAACAAGTGAGTGATTTCCATGTTCCATGTGATAGCCAAGAAAGACAATACTGGAATTGCTGCTTATGTTAAAGTTTGCCAATGAAATGAAAAAGGCCTAGTACAAATGATATCGATTGGAATCCGATCTCTGACGGCCTGGCAATCATTAAGAGCCAATTAAATACAAATGAACTCATGTACATGACTTCATAAGGTGATAGAAAAGAAATTGCAGTGAAAAACACTGCGTTATAATCCAATCATTAAACGCAGCCGAGAATTCTACTAGGATTGAAATATTGGGCATCAGTTTTTTTATAGAAGAAAAATAGCAAACAAACTACATGTAGGCGTCTCATCCTGTGGGGGCATGGGAACCTGTGGGGATGCCCACAAGTTTTTCTGTGGGCATGGGTGGGGTGGAGATTCAGATTTCAATTCTCACGGCAGAACTGTCTATCTTCATGTGATACTTATTTGATAGCTATAAATCGAATATGATGTGCTCCAAATCGGATTTTATTGGAGCACCGAAATCCCGTGGCATTGGGATCCCGTACGTTCACTGTAAGAAAAAGATCTATATTAGTCTTACTCTTACTCCACCAATACTTGCAAGCAATTCTCTTTTTAACTTAATTCGTCTTAGTTCTTAAAAATTTCAAAAACTAAATCACAACAGAAATCATAAAGATATGCAACTTAAAAAATGTTCTCTTAGTTGGATTAATTACATTGCATGCTTGAAATCGCCATCCACATTTGCTGTGGTTAAGATACAATTACAAATACTAATTTTACTTAGGCAATTGAAATAATATAGTAAAAAAATGATATGGTTCGAAATTCACACATCTAGATACACCGACCCAAGAGCCGGTGTAGCAGAAACAGCTGGTTTCAGAGCAATCCATTATTTAATTTCCAACTGAAGTCTATATTAACTTAGCATAACGAAGCAGAAGTGTGTTTAAAGTGACGAATACAACAAATATGCCATGAATGCAAGCATCAACCAAAAAAGCAAAGCAACCCAGAAATCCTTCTTTTAAGTAAGTCTGACTTCAGAAAAACAAATGCACTAGAAGCTGAGTATCCTGAAAATGTCAAAAGCAGCAGATGGTTTGATGGAAGCCAACGAGATATGTTCTCGATGTAATTTTATTGGCGAGATCTTTCAGCTGCTACAGGCTGTCAGTAATGAATAAGTATAAGTAATGGAAAATGATAATAATAATGAATGTATATTTGCAGATATTTGTAGTGGAAATCGACAGAATGACAAACGAAATGACTGAGAATGAGTCGAGACTTGACAACTCCGCACGCTTTCTGAATGGGTTGCGTCCGAGCACCAAGTTTACGATTGCACATGAGCAAGAGGGGACCTTATAAGTTCCTTATTTGGACATCCTACTCGAGCGTGGACAATGGAGTTTTTCTATCTCAGTTTTCCGAAAACCCACGAACACATGACGTTACATAAACAACTAATCCTCTCATCCAATCAGTGCCTTCCAGAGCTTTGTGAGATCGTAGTCCAGCAAAGCCACACGGATTTGTTTATCCGATGAAATTCAATCGGATATTAATTCAAAAGTAACGGAATGCCAAGTTAACTTACATTAGTTTTGTAACAATAGGAATTTATTTGTTATATAACTAATATAAGTTGACTTATCATTCCCTTACTATTGCATTACTTGTAATGAGTGAAGGTATTTTCTATCAATCGGAGATTCGAGAAGCAGTGGCTGTACTTTGGCAGTTGAGCCGGTGGGACGACAATAATGGCGAAGTGGAGAGCCAGCATCGTCATTGGCACCAATTTCTCGAGACGAATGACATCACGATTCTGTCAATCACGCTATTTTAGTTTTTCAGACCTCTTGAGTGTTACTCATTCCGTGCATTGCTTGTAACATTCGCCTGAAATTAGCTGCTTGTAGCGGCTGAAAGGTCTCGCCAATAAAATTAAATCGAGAGCATCTCTCGCTTTAGAATTCCCTTTCACGGAAAGTTACCCTAAAGCTCCATCAAGACTTCGTCTTATGATATGAGAATCGTAATTTCTTTTGCTTAGTTTGACTTTTCAATAATCCGAATTTCGATGAGAGCTGATAATTCCGCAAAAGTGTTTCACTTTTACTGATCCCTCACCAGCCTGCATACATGTAGGCCTACAAGTAAAAAGCATAGGACGAAAACAACGTTAATATACCGGTGCATAAATTTTCTCGCGGAAGCAGCAATCGACTGAGCTTCCATATGAAAACAATTATTGAATCACATCAAGGGATGCTCAACAAATGGAAGCTAGCTGAGTTCCCGAGGGGTTTCGAACATACTTTTAAGTCGTCATGTATATGAAACTCAGATAATTCTAAACAATTATTGAGTTCAGAAAATATAAAAGATCGTACTGATCTTCAAATGAGGACTAATACGCAGTTTTACGCGCTCTTTCAAAAATCGTTGTAACATCTTGCAATCCAGATTGCAATGTCGAGGATAACATTGTATAGTAAGTTCTGACAATAGATACAAATAGATAAAGTTAAGCATTAAGCATGCTTACATGTTTGGCATCAATGTGATGAAGTATGACCTACAAGTATGCGTCTGGGAACTCGGTAGCATGTTCAATTGAATCCATTCATAAAATGCGAAAAAAATAAGGCACCATGAAATGTCTGATGCATTTATTTCATGAAAGATGCAGCATCAAAAATGATTGAATTACATGTTTTTTAAGTCATTTAACATGTTATATATATCCTGAATATATATCACTTTAATTGAAGATTAAATGCAGTCAAAATGCAAAATTAAAATTTGACTAGAACTGGAGACATCACCTATAAAGGTTAGAAGCTGTACAATCGTCCTTCGATTTCCTTAATAGCTTATCTGAATAAATTTCAATAATTACAACATCATTGTGTCACAAATCCTATTTTATATTATACATGATATCAATGCAGAAATGCCTTAACATTGTAGTGAGGAAACTGTGTGTCAAGACGACCCAAGCATCTGCGCAAGGCAATCATGGTTGGAGCCTTTACTACCACAGGTTTAACAGGCATTCCTTTATAATAGAATTTCTTCATTCCATTCTCATGCCCGATAAGATTAACATGGCAACCATCGATGTTAATTAAGGAAGAGATGCGACGGTCATGGAATGGCTTCATTGACTGTGAATTATCCTCAATATAAAATGTATATTCTACAAAACCACTCAATTCAGGGGTCCTATTTATGCCTGGCTTCCTACTTTCAGTAGCTGACTGGCATTTGCGATTGGGCTTGGAAAGATTGCTTCTTTTGTAAATGAATTCATTTTTAGAATTTTCAGAGCTTCTTGCGTTCGAAAATATCTTGATTTCATTTTTTGACCCTTTACTAATAGTCAATGATTGATTAAATCCATTCTTATTCATCTGATGATTAAATGACTTTGCAGTTGATGATATTTTAGAATATCCTGAGTTAACAGCCGGTGAGCGTGTAGTATTATGAGATTCCGAGCATATTTCAGCATCAGAATTTCGATTTTCGTCACCAGCTCCATCTACTGTGGGTTCGATATGAAAGGAGTCTTCATCAGCTTCAATACACCAATTTTCAGCGGCTAGAAATTCCTCAAGTTCAGCAGAACTTGTATCAGCACAGAAACTAGGTGACCTAGAGAGACGGTGTATGTAATCATCATCGTAATTGTCTTTTATAACTTCCCCTTCATTGTATCTGTCAAAATGAGACGGAGAAGCACAATCACCTTGACTGTGAACTCTCGAGCCACATCGAATACCTTCAATTCGATTCAATATTGAGCTACTTTCGGGTATGGTATCCTCTTCATGATATTTGATAGATGAAATGTTCAATTCTGTTTTCTTCATTACGTCTCCATTCCTGTTCCCCTCATGTTTGATAGAAATATCTGTAGAAAATCCTTCTACGTTGTCTTGATTATTTTCAGTAGAGCACTCTTCCGGATAAGACCATGACATCCTCAAACATTCTTGCAGATCAGGAATCCATACTTTGATTGGTTCCGTTTGAACTTCTCTTGACACCAGTTTATGCTGCGGTAAAGGGAACATGAAGGGACACCTCTTCTTGCCATGTCGATTTCCCATTCTGATTTTAATGACAATTACCGGGTCAGTCGACATTCAAATTCAAAGAATGTGCGCATGACTCTATGTATCGACTGCATACATGTTAAAGCTTAAAACTTTGCTGGATTATACACCTTTCGACATGGAAATCTGAATTGCAAAGTGGTCCATAGCATGCATAGAAGTAGATAATATTATTTCTATGGAACTGTTAATTTCTATGGCACCATGGATAGCTAGATCATAGACTTCTAAATTTCTATGGCTAGATGTTCAGAAATGAACCAGGGAACCATGGACTCCTAGATGGTTTTATATATCTAGGAGTCCATGCAGGGAACCCTAGACCTTAGAAGTCTATGCCTAGACGGCCACGCTGCAATACCCCAGGAAGTGACATGCTGAGGCTTTCTATGGTCTGTTTCCACACAGAGAGTAAAACATTCAACTTCATATTTCAGTGTGGAATCTAGTATAGTCACATTTGTGAGAACAGCGAAAGACAATTTTCCAGGTTATCCAAGTTAAAAAACTCACTTTACAAAACAGAGAAAATAGTCTAGCTAGAAAACCTACGAAATGAACTATAAAACAGATCCTATGAAAGAAAATGTTGGCCTAAATCCGATCTTGAAATTAAAGCTCGGGCATTAGCCCTCATGAGCGTAATGCCGAGTCTAGTCATAATAGTTGACTTAGCTTCCCCATACGACGAATTCAATTGGGTGGTCATACGAGTCGCTATCCGGCCAACTATTTCATTAGCATGCTCCCCTAGGTAGCTCTTAACATAGCACAACTCTTAAAATAGCATGCATTATAACAGATAATGGATGATTTATTTCGGTCATATAGAGCTTAGTAAGTGGCCTTCGGTTAATAAGTTCTATAATGACCTCAAAATCATCCATTATCTGTTTCGTAATCCTAACGCAGCCTCGTCTATGTCTGATATTACTGCCCTAAAAATCCATGATATAATGCTACAGTATATTTCCAGCATGATATTGCAGTTCTTTGCAATTTCAGCAGTGCATTTAAAAAAGTGGCTCTTACGGGGAAATCTATGTATTGAATGCACTGAGATATCATTGCAGTTCTTCGCACTACACCTTTTCCATGTCTATTTCAGATACTTCCAAATCTATTTCAGATCTTTCCAAATGAATTTCAGATATCTTCAACGTTGAATCTGTTGATAGATATCTGAAATTCAATTGAAGAAATCTGAAATCCATGTGCAAATGTCTGAATTTCATTTGTAAAGATCTGAAATAGAAATGGAAAAGTTGTAGTGCAAGAACTCATTGTCTACTTATATTTCGAAATCTATGGTGAAATAATATGGGAATAATGGCATTACCCTGCCGTCATTTTTCAATGCGTATAACATAGAAGTTACTGCTAAGATAATAGACTTCTAAATTTCAGAAGAATGTTCTGTTACAGGAAGTCTATGGATAGATGTAGATGTATATAAGTAGATAATGGAAATACCACATGAGATTTCTCCGTAAGTAATGAACAAATCGTCGGCCGCTAACACGGCCTCTGATTTGTACATTACCTTGAAATCTCATATGGTATTCCTACATTGTTACTGAATAAGTAAGTTTGTCAGCCGATATTTCATCGGTCAGTTTTCTATAAAAGTCGTTTATATATCTCCAGTTGCTAATTAGACGGCCCTAATTACATAATTAATATTACATGATTATTTAATAATTAATTGTAATTGCATGATTACATAATTAATTCATATCTACGATGCAGACGGAATATCGGAGGAGTCCTCCAAGTTAGATGAAGTTATTAATGATGTAATTGCAAATAATACTGATGCCATCGGTTCAGGTTTGCCAAGTAGGCCTACATCATGTTGTAATAATGTTGCCGTCAAAGCGTCTCATAATCAAGTTGGCCTAGAATGTCCAGTGGAAGGCTGTAAACACAGATCGACACCTACTGCTGATAAATCATTTAGAGCGTCACATACAAGGCATGTTTTCAGGTTATATTTCGAAGTCTTGGCTTAAAGAAAATCAGAAATATGCTTGCTCTTGTCCTCGCTTAATATCAGCAACACGTAATAGCAGTCATTCCAAGAAATGCAACTCGCTGTCTTCGATTCAAATGCAAAACCGTTCGAAAAAAAGCTGAAACGCACGAATTCTCGACTTAAAGAAGAAGAAACTCCTCTTCCTTCATGGGACAATATTATGTCTCTCAAAAGACTCTGAAAGCAATACCGTGTAATGCCCGGAATTCATTCGCGCAAGTGTGGTTAAACACGATGCAACTTGCGATTAAAAGGGCTATTCATGCTCCATAAATGCGTGCTTCCCTCTGTGAAGCGAGCAGGACAACGTCTCCCAGATATTAGTTATGGGCAAAAGACCGTTCCAGGACACCATAAAATTCAAAAAAATAGTATCTTTAAAAACGACATAAATTCATGAATTTAGACCCTTTTTCAGGTTTTTAAGACCTAAATTCATGAATTTAGTCGTTTTTAAAGATACCGATTTTTCAAAAAATGGTACTTTTTAAATGGTCTAAATTCATGAATTTTGGTCATTTTTCAGGTTATGAAGGAAAAAAAACCGTTTTTAAAAATACCCAATTTTCAAATTTTTCAAAATCTCAAATTTGAGAATTACAATTTTCTCGCTTAAATCATGACCGTTCCAGGACACCGAAAATCATAAAAGTTAAGAATCTCAAATTTGTGAATTACAATTTTTACCTTGAAAATCATGACCGTTCCAGGACACCGAAAATCATAAAAGTTGAGAACTTCAAATTCATGAATTTTATCCATCTTTCAGGTTTTTAAAATATATCATGTGACTAAAAATATTTCTTTAAAAATGGAAGAAACAAAAGTGGATGAAACAAAAGTGGAAGAAACCGCAAGAATATATCCTTCGTTATCATATGAACGTAGTTCTACTTTAATGGACATTGAAAAGATAAACATCGAAAAGATGAATAAAGAAAAACATAAAGACAGAGTTAGGTATATGAAAGATAAAGAATCTCAATTATTATTAAGATTAGAGCATTATAAAAAATTAAGAAAGAGATGGACTACAGTTAAGAATGTAACACAAGGAATTGGCATATTCTTAACAATAAGTTTAGGTGCTTTAACAATTGTTATATCTTCAGGTGTTTTAGTAATTCCAGTAGTTGCTACAGCTTTAACAGGTACGGGTGTTTTTGCAACTTCACTTGTTACAATGTTAGATAAATCTTTAATAACTAAGAAACGAAAATCATTAAAAACTAAGCATTTACATATTAAAGAAGTCTATGATAAACTACACTACTACTTTCAAAGAGTATGTGATAGTAATGTTATTACGTTAGATGAGATTGAAAAATTTGATCAAATAGCTAATGAAGTAAATCAAATATCATTTCAATTACAGTCAGAAAAAGTTGATGATAAGAATAAACAGGATGGCAAAATTTCTAGTGATGGTAAAACTTTTACTGATGGTAAAATTTCTAATGAAGAAAATGATAAAATTTTTTTAGAAGAGCTAAAAACTTTAAGCGAAAATTTAAGCAAAACTTTATTAAACAAAACTTTATTAAACAAAACTTAAAACGAGAAAACTTTAAACGAAAAGATGTCAGACAACAAAGAAATAAAAAAATAATTTGTTCAGTAAAATGTTTTTGTTGTATTCCAATGTTACCACAAAATTCAAATATTATATTTTAAAAATGGATAAAATTAGAGCTGATAATTTTAAAAGAATAAAACAATTAGAAGAGTTAATAAAACAAAGAAATATTATGAAAGAAAATCATCTTCAACATAGAATGATAAAAGCTGGTATTCAATCTGATATGTTTGAAAAAATGCAGCAAACTGATTTTGAAAAAACTATGAAACCATTTAAAACTCTTGAAAAGAACTTACAAATAATGATAAACAAATTGATATAACAGATCCAGAGCACAAAACTATATTAGATGACTATGGATTACTAGAATCAAACATTAATAAGAAATTACCAAAATCTATGCAATTTGAACATTCTATTTCATTTATAGATGGAAAAACAATACCTAGATTTTATCTCGGACAAAAAGAAATATTTCCACGACCTTTTCGAGGTTTAATTTTTTCACCAGATAAATCTCCTTTTAATTTAGATAGAAATTTTGTTGATCTTTTAAGAGGAGCAGATTTAAATAATTATGCTGTAGAAGATCTCATAAAATATAAAGCTATGTTAGATAGAGTTGGTGCAGTAAAATCTCTTAGACGTTATAAACAATTAGAAAATTTGTTATCAACGGGAGTTAAAGTAGGAAAAGGTTTTAAAACTGAAACAACTGTATTTTTACCAGATGCTCCACAAGAATTACTAAATAGATTAAATATTGTAGTATCTGCAATAAAAGAAGGTCATAATTCTAGTTTCAATGAAATTCATGCTATATTAAAAAGACTGTTAGAAAAGAAGATTCTAAATGAAGAGGACTATAAAAGTATAACGAACCGAATGTTCTAGGGCTTCGCCCGTAGCTGAAATATGTTGTTGTTTTTAATTTTTTATAAAAAAAATATTTCATAAAAAAATATTTATTCAAAATTTTAACTAAAAAATGTGTTCAGCAGATTTAGACAAAATTAATAATCATTTAGAAAATCTAACAGAGATTTTGGGTTCATCAAAATTTAGTACGACGTTAAAAATTATAACAACTACTTCATCACACACTTGTAATTTAGAACCCATTCTTCATTTAGAACAGAATAAAAATTATCAAATTGCATTGACTAGTTTCTCCACATTTAACACTATTCAAAACGTTATCAAATATGTGAATGATCAATTTAGATATTCTACTGATAAAGGCAAAACGTGGGAAATACTAACTTTTCTTCCTGGTTCTTACGAAGTTGAATCAATATCAAATGAAATTAAGAGACATTTAGGTATAGCATTCAAAGATAAGAAACAATTACATTTTGCAGTTGAACCGGCAGTTAATAAATTTTCTCTTACTTTAGACGAAAATCATCAAGTTGATTTTAATCATGATAGATCATTGTCAAAGCTATTAGGATTTAATAAACAAACCTATAGTCAAGGTTATCATTTAGGTGAGAAGATTCCAAAAATAACTGAAATAAATTCAATTGTTGTACATTGTGACATTATTGAAGGAGGATATATAAATGGTAAATTATCAAATTTAATATTCAGTTTTCCAGCTTTTACTGTACCCATTGGTTATAGACTAAATGTAATTCCACAAACATTAATATATTTCCCTATTACAAGAAAACTATTAACAACATTAACATGAGAATCACTGATGAGAAAGGACACGAAATAAATTTTGGAGGTGAAGAGATTATGATAGATCTTTTGGTTCGCTAGGTATAAACTCCTACGCGAAGCTAGAGAAGTTTAATTTTCTTCTTCTTCTTTTAAAATAAAAATAAAATTTTTTTATTAAAAAATGAGTGAAGTACTACCATTAAATAAAAAAAAACTTAGATTTAATCATCATCCAAATTTATCTAATAAAGTTTTGTCAGTTATTTGCGGAAGATCAGGTTGTGGAAAAACGTATCTATTATTTAAAATTTTAACGACTCCAAATTTTTTGGATTATAACAATCTTATAATTTATACAACAACAGCAGAACAACCCGTCTATCAATTTTTAAAATATGGATTTGAAAATAATCTTAAAAAACAGCAATTGCTTCATTATTCAAAGAATATGAAAAATCTGAAGATGAAGAAGAAATAAGTTCGTGGTGTGAAGAAGCAGCAAAAAATAATCAGTTAGTAGAATCTAATAAAAATAAGCATATAAAAATACAATTAATAGATGATAGTGGTAATATGCAAGATCCTAGTAAACTAGATAAAACAATGAAACATTGCGTAATTTTTGATGATTGTGTTAATGACAGAAATCAGTCAGTTCAGAGAAATTATTTCACAAGAGGCAGACATAACAACTGTAGTGTTTTTTATTTAACACAAAGTATGTATTCATTAGACGGAAGTGTTATTAGAAAGAATGCAAACATATTTGTACTATTTGAAATAAATGCAAGAAACTTAAGTGATTTGTTAAGAGATTTATGTGTAAGAAATAAAGATGAATTTAAACAATCGTGTAACAATGCTTGGTCAAAAGATTATGGATTTATCACAATTAATATTGATAAAAAAATTCATGATAGAGTTATAGAACATTTGTTTGCCGAGTGATAAAAAATATACAAATATAGTGTTACAATATTTCTTTTAATTTTATATATATATATATCAAATTTGTCTATCTTAGAAATTAGAAAATTAAAAAGGTTCAGTAGTTATTCCATCAGGCAAAATCTTTCTTTTATCATCAAATGGATCTAATGCTAATTTATGTTCCTCTTTTAAATACATTTTATGTTTCTTTGAATTAAGTCTATAATTACATGCTGTTTTTTTTCATTATTAAATAATACATTTTTATAATCTTGAAATGTTATTTGATTAGCCACTGATGCCTTTGAAATTCCTTTTAATGTTTTATGTGTTTTAATATTATTAGTTGTATCATAACAGTAACATTTAGATTTTAAAAATATAGCTTCTGTTATGAAATCTTCATTTCCTTCTAATTCATCTTTTACTTTACATAAATCAGAAGGATGAATGATATCTTTTATTTTATTAATTTCTTCATCAAGTGAAGAATTATACGGTATTGTTAATTCTAAGAAAACAGAATCGGTATCTGTAAAGTGTAATTTATAGTTTTTGCCATAAGCAGGTGCTAAATAATCATATATAAATTTATACATAAATAGTTTAGCTAATTCTAATATAGTGAATCCAATGAAATTAAACTTATCATGCTTTACGCTAATTCGACGTAAGTGTACAGCACATACTTCATCACTAAATCTAGTAGTTCTTTTATATGTAGGTTTCCTTGTTAAATTTTGAAACCTATCTTTATCATAAACTATTTCAATATTTTGTCTATTACGCACATTTTCTAAAGTCTTACCATAAAATGCATTATTCATTAATTTGAAGAACACGTTTCCAAAATCATCTTTATTTCTTTTAGCTATTTTACGTTTTTCAATATTGAACTCTATATAATTATATAATATATATAATATATTTATTATAATTATAATATATATTTTATATATTTATAATATATTTTATAATATATTTATAATATATTTTTATATATTTATTATATTATAATATATATAATTATATAATATATATATATATAATATATATATATAATATATAATCTATATAACTCTATATAATCAAAGGCTCATCTATTGGTGTGCGGTCGTGTCTCTCGCGTTGTCTGGTTGCAATCATCGTTTTTCTGAAAGTTTGGTCATTTATAACAAGTCAATATTCGTAAATTTTATATCAAAGTGATCCTCGTCGTCTGAGCAAAGTCCTTCGTTCGTCGAATCATCGATTTGTGATCTCCGTCGCCATTCATTGGGGAATTTATTCACTAGTGGTGTCTTTCAGGCTGATGACTGTTCAGTCCGCCAAAGCTGTGTATCTGGCTTCAAAGGTCAAATTCACTGTGCATCGGTCGGCTATCAAACCAATAATCAAAGTTTCTTCGATTCTGTACTCCGTGACATTGTAATCTGCACAACTGATCGACTGGCGGATGGTGTTAGAGTTGTGGTTTGATATCTGAAGGTGCTGGGTTCGAATCACTGACATTACATTTTGGACTCTTTTGCCTTTCTGAATTTCTTTCAATTCACAATGACAAAGCATCAAGACGTTACTCCAAAGAAACTGAGATCCAACTCCTCGGCTTCTGGAATCGGTCTCAGTGATATTCAGCAACTTGTGAATGCCAGCAAAAACGAGATCATGCTCGAACTGAAGAAAATCAACGATTCTGTCTCCGCACTTACTCGTAGAATAGTCGACATTGAGCAATCATTGGAAGACATCGTCCAAAAACGCAAAGTTCAGGATGATCAGATATCCTCCATTTCTGATACCCTATTGGAACTTCCCAACAAGATGTTTGAGGAACTGGAAAATCGAATGTATCGTAAGAATAACTTGGTCTTCTCAGGTATTCCTGAACTCGCACAAGGTACAATCGATCAGCGCAAAGAGCACGATGCACGGGTATTGGAGGAGACAATGACTGTGTTGGGGGTGCAGGATGCCGAATTTTCAAGCGTGATTCGCATTGGAAATCCAAAATCCGATAGAGCCCGACTGTTGAAGGTGACTTGCCCGAAATTTGAAAAGAAAATTGAGATATTGAAGAAGGGGAAGCTATTGCGTGGGGTAGAGAACATGAGACGAATCTTCATTAATCCTGATCTCACACCTTACCAGCAGCAAGAAGCTAAAGCTCTGCGTGATGAGCTAAAGAAAAGGAGAGATCAACATGAAGACGTTGTTATCCACAGGAATAAAATTGTTCAGAAGTCCAGTTTGAAAAATTTTCATTGAAGTTTTTATTCCGAAGTTCCAATACAGTTCCTTCTATTTTTCTGACGAATATTCGCTCTCTGTGCCCCAAACTTGACGAACTTTGTGTGCTACTCAGTACTATTAAACCCTCAGTTGTTGTTATCAGTGAATCGTGGCTAACAGATAACATTCGAGATGAGGACATAATGATATCTGGATACTCTGCTCCCTTTCGCTGCGACAGGCAAGATGGTAGACGAGGAGGAGGAGTTTGCGTTTACGTCAGAAGTGAAATACAGTGTACTCTCCTGAAAGAACTGTCCTGTTATCCATCATTTTGTGAATGCGTTTGGTTGAAGTTGACCTCTGTCAATATCGTGCTTTTGGCTATGTATGTGCCACCGAATCTTTCTGCTCGACAATACGAAATTATCAATATTTATATCAAAGTCAACGCCGAAAAAGCCTTAGACGAACTAAGCGAAGGGAAATTGATAGTAGTAGGCGACGTGAACCAACTCCCAACCGATGAAGTCGAGCGATGTTTCTGTCTAGAGCAATTGGTGAATAGTCCGACTAGAGGATCGTCTACTCTAGATAAGATACTTGTGGATACTCACTTAAAAAGCTCGTATGCCCCAGCGACTGTTGGTCCTGCTATCGGCAATTCTGACCATTTATCAGTGTTGATCAAGCCGTCTGTCGAACAGCAAACTCAGGTGAACTCAATTAAGAAAGTCTTTGATTACCGAGAGAGCAATATCAAACAATTCGTGGAATATTTGGGAAACGTCGACTGGCTCAGGTTGTACAGGTCCACGGAAACTCTCCAGGCGAAATGTGACTATTTGTACAGATGTATCTATGATGCTCTTACTTGTATTCCTGTCTCTTTCGTTGTTATGTCAGATAGAGACAAACCCTGGATGACACCTGTTCTGAAAACTTTGATAAATCGACGTTATGAGGCTTACCGGAAAAATAATTTTGCACTTTATAACCACTACAAAGGAAAAGTTACACACGAAATGGCAAAGGCCAAACAGTTGTGGACACGAAGCATGCACAATTCGCCTTCTGATGTCTGGAAGATAGTAAATGGTATTTCCAACAAAGGGAAGAATTTGGAGTCCTTATTAAAGCAGTTTCCTGATTCTACGTCTGCAGCTAAAGCCATAAATGATGAATTCATCAAAGCCTTTAGCGATCCACCGAATTGGGATGTTATGCTCACTAACCTTCCTACGGATTCTGACTCATGGAGGCCTGCATTGAATGTCGAGATGGTCTACAAAATGATGAAATCCATTAACACGACAAAGTCTACGGGTAGTGATGGGCTATCTCCTCGTCTACTACGGGATGCTAGCATGTTTCTTGCAGGCCCAGTGACGCATTTATACGCGCTCTCAATAGAGGAAAAGACTATTCCCAATCAATGGAAGCTGGCTAATGTAGTCCCAGTCCCAAAGGTGGGCAATCCCACAATCTCAGACCTAAGACCGATCTCAGTGCTGCCAATACTGTCAAAGTTGCTAGAAAGAATTGTTCTATCATCCATCAAGCAAAGGTTGTTGTCAGTCTACGGTCCCGAACAATTCGGCTTCAGGCCACTTTGTTCGACTTTGCATGCCAATATAGCCGTACATGATTTTCTTACCAGTAGCTTGGAGGATGCCAGTGTCAAAGGAGTTGCGATGGTTTCTTTGGACCTAAGCAAGGCATTCGATCGGCTATCTCACGAAAGTCTCATCTACTCACTCAAGCTGTCCAACTTGCCTACTGGATTCATACGATGGTGCATTGGATTTCTTTCTAACAGACTCCAGCGTGTTGTTGTCAAGAATCACTACAGTGAAGTTCAAAATGTGACCTCTGGTGTACCGCAAGGTTCGGTTCTTTCTCCCTATCTATTCTCAAGCCACATGGGATCCCTGACATCAAAATCCGCTCAAAGCAAAATGGTGAAATATGCTGATGATATCATGATTAATGCATATCGTGCATATTTCATTATGTGTCCTTATTCTGACCTCCACAATGCCCAACATCTACTTAACGACGAAGTTGCGAACATAGCAAATTGGTGCCAATCCAACGGGCTGCAGCTGAACCTAGCGAAATCCCAAATCATGCTTGTTGGCGATAAAATGGAAGAAACAATAAGAAGGAGAACACCCACTCTGGCAGGATTGAATCTTTCTCCAAAAATGAAAATTCTTGGAGTACACTACCAAGCGAATTTAAAGTGGGATGATCATATCGATCACATCTGCAAACAAGCAAGTCGACGAATTTTCCCACTTAAGAGGATCAAGAAATTCGGGTCAATAAGGAAAGATGATATCATTCAAGTTTACAGTGGCTTCATCCTTGGCATTCTAGAGTACAACTCTCCCTTATTCGTCGGCATTAACCAAAAGAACGCTAGGAAGCTAGAAAGCATTCGCCGAAGATGCCATCGGATTGTCTGCGGAATGGACTGCAACTGTGACCGGTTCACCCCTCTGTTTATTCGAAGACAGCATCGAGCCATGAAACTATTTCATGATCTTATGAATCCGAATAACATTTTGAACGAGCTAAGTCCCCGCAGATTGAGAAACTCCAACCGCCTAGCACAACCCTTGTGCAGGTCCAAACGCCGTAGTGACTCGTTCATTCCCTTCTGCACAAGGCTACACAATCTTCTGTATGTATGATCACTTAGGCTACTTCTTTTATGTTTTACCGATATTCACTACTTTATTACTTCTATCTACGACTGTATACGCGTGCAACTGTGTATCAACTTGTTGTAATGATTGATTTTCATTCAAAAAATACAAACGCTTTCTATTCTATTCTATTCTATTCTATTCTAATTTTTTAACCATTTAGATTTTTGATAAAATAGTTTTCGATGTATTTTGGTGAGAATCATTCCATGTTCTAAATACCAATCTAGCATTCTTCCTTCAGCAACATACTTTCCTTTATTGCTTTGTGTTAACATAAGTTTTTTTGTTGGTCTGTATTTCTTAGGAATTATAGATTTTTGATAATCTGAAAAATCTTCTATATTGGGAATTTTGTTTTCGGGACAGAAAGGAAAATATTTTGTTGCACCTTTTATATAATCAGGATATACTAAATCAACTTCATATATATAACCATGATTATAATTTCCATCATATGTTTTTTGATAATCTAGAATATTACACCATTCCATCTCACCTGTTGGTAATTCTTGTATCATGCAAGAAGAATATAAGCTATTAAAATCATAATATAACAAATAGTTTTCTCTCATGATTTCATCAACTGCTGCTTGACTATCTTCATTTGATATAAGTCCTTCTATATTTTGATTAAACAATTTTATAAACTGATCGCTTTCTTCTGGAGATAAAGGTTTCATTATTCCATAATCATCAGGATTTACTTTTTTATTGTAACACTGTACATAACGATTACATAAAACTGATGAAACTCCACCTCTAATTCCAGATTCAAAAAATAATAATTTATCATATGTATTTTCTTTATAATGTTTAAGTTTAACATTTGTATGTTTTAATCCTGCTAACCATGTTAAACCTGGTGTAAAATAACAATAACATGGATCTATTCCGTAATATTCTTAAGTATCTATTGTATAATCATACATTGTTTTACAATTTAACTCTCTCCAATTCTTTTCAGCTTCTGCATAATCTTCTTCAGATAATTGTGATTGTTTTAATGTTGATTTAAATTTATTTATTGAAGGAAGTTGTTTTTCTTCCATAATTTTATTCACAGAATTAAAATCTCAAGTTATGTACTCATACGGAAATATTCCTTTCAAAGGTTTTAAATTATATTTATTTAATATTTTACATTGTTCAGGTTTCAAAGTTTTTCCCATAATATCTAATGAATAAGGAGTAAAAAATCTAAATGCATCTAAAATTCTAATACAACCTAATTGCATTGAAAAATATTCTTCTTCTGTTTTACATAGTACATTTATTTGTTGTTGTTGTAATTTTTCAGATGAAAATAAATCTTTCATTACTAGATGGAAATCATATTTAGAACCATTGTAGAAATATAGAGGAACAAAGTTATATTTAAATTTATTAGCATTAAGATTAGAAGAATTATGTGCTGCACCTCTATATAATCCATTTAGATGATCATGATCTTTTACTTTATCAATATATCTACCTCTGCCAGTTTTATAATTTTTTGTAAATTCTTTTCCACAGTAATAACAATTTGTTTCATTAACAAAATTAATTTTTTCTTCATCCGTTAATGGAAGCATTGGTATATTTGTTTCAAGCAATTGTGAAAAACGTCCTTGTAATTCTTCTACTTTCTTTGTAAACATTTCTGAACTATCTTCACCATAGTATTGATAATATTCTGATTTAAATAATTCAGGATAATTTGAATGAATGTACATTCCCCAACATAATGGTTTTTGTTCAAATAAATATTTTTCTTTACTTTGTTCAGATGCACTTTTTTCATATTTATAAACCGAAGGTTCTAGGGCTTGGCCCGTACCATTTTCAGAATTATCATTTTCAGAATCGGGCGAAGCCCTGGAAGACATCTCCGATGTCCCGTGCTTTTGTGTCATATTAACATTATATGCTTCGAAATCACAATAAATAGTAAAGGGTACTTTATTTTTGAAATACCATTTATTGTATTATAAATAATCATCTTTAGGAAAAGTATTTTCAACTGCTTCGTTTTGTTGACAATTCTCCAAATGTCTATTCATTTCTTCTTTAGTTCTAAAGCTCGTCATACATTCGAGACAGGGAAAATTAGCATTATCTGAAGTTTTTGTAAATATAGAAACATCTTTACACAATATAAAATGACCCTGATAATATAATATATTCGCTTGTGCTGGTTGCTTTGTTTGTTCTAGTTTTTCAAATTTATCTTGATATATTTCATGTGTTTCATCAATTTCTTTTGTAAGATTAAATGTATTTCGATGAAAATTTTGATTTAATATTTGTAGCTGATAACTATATTCTTTATCATATTGTTCTTTATATTGTTGTAGACATTTTTTTAAAGATTCATTTATTTTTTGATTGGTTTCATTTTCTTCATTATTTAATTCTTTATTGTCTTCATTTAATTTTTGAATCGTTTCTATCTTATTTTGATATTTATGGCCATATTCTTGTACTAATATTTTTGTTTGTTGTTGATAATCTGTTTTACATTTTTGTAAACTTTCATTTAAATTTTGTAATTTTTGTTGATATTCTAAAGATAAAGATAAATAATCGGAATCATAATCATAATTACGTCCTTTATAATTATTATGATTAATCATTATTGGTGATAATGTTTTAACAATTTGAAATTTTTCAGTACATATTATATTTCCTTGGTAAAAAATATTATGATGCATGTAATTTCCTCTATCATTATATACTATTTCTGATTGACATAAATTTTTATTCAAATAAAATTTTTTTGAATCTGAGTAAAATGGAGTAATTTTACCAATAGAAACATAATTCACATTTAATTCAAACACATTTACTTCTATTAAATTTTTATTCTTTTTATGAAACTTTATTAACCTATTATAATCATATGGAAATTCATCTAAGCCATCAGAGAGATCAAATTCATTTATGTATTCTTCTTTATTATAATGACTTAGTCTTTCTTTATGATATTCTGCAGGATGTAAATGTGCTATAATACTCCACAGAAAACAATAATCATCTTCATTTTTTATGTTGATTATTTGTGGTGAACTGAAAGGTGAAGGAAGATAACTACCATCAGTATTATTTTTATATTTATCAATTACTATTTTCTTAGATAGTATTTTAACAAATCTCCAACCAGATTCACGTAACTGGGCTTCAATTATACAATTTTCTAATTTAAGTATCATCGATTCAAATATGGGTTGTATATCATTTACATTATGAATTTCTTGTGAATTTGTAAAATGTCCTTGTATTATTTCTTCAGGAATTCCATCAGGTCCATTTTTTGTATAAAGTACTTCTACATTCATATAACATTTGAAAGATTTCTTAAATATATTATAAAAGTTTGTTAATACATTATAAAAAGTTTCATCGGTTTCATTATGTTCAACCGATTCATTAAATAAATATTTTATATCTGTTACAGCTTCATCGGTTTTTTAAATTTCATCAAATTCATCTATTTCGTTAAATTCATCAGTATCGCTAAATAAATATCTCCCATCTGGTGCGGGCGAAGCCCTGGAAGACATCTCCGATGTCCCATGTACATGTTCATCTTCACTATTAAAATATTTTTTATATTCCGAATGTGAATAATCATCAAACATTTTTTTAACTTTTATATCAGTAGGCAATGTTTCTAGATAGTTTATATAACTATTTAATTTTAATATATTTCCTTCATCAACTCGATATACATTTTGTAAATGCAATTTACTATTTAAATGAGATTGATAACTTCTTTTTGTTTGCAACTTTTTTTTACATAAGTTACAATAAAACTTGGTATTTTCCATTTTTTTATTTCTTAAAGAAAAAATTGTGTTTTAATTTTAGATATAAACATTCTAATATCAAGGACTTGAGAGTCATTTTATATTACTATATATTTCACGTTCCTAAGTTATTTTATTTTCTTTATCATATTAAGTTTTATCATATAACGTTTTATCAAAAGATAATTTAAATTTTTTTTCACTAACTATTGATTCTTCATCATCATCATCAATTGATTCTTCATCATCATCATAAATTGACTCTTCAACATCATAAATTACACTTTTTGGTATAGGATGCCATTCCCTGATAGGATACCATTCTCTTATTGGAATATCTAACTCTAAATTACATTTTTTATCTGATAATAATATAATAGAGAAAAATATTGGTCTTTGATCTCTTTTGGAAAATTTAATAACACCACCATAATCTGAATCACTTTTAGTTTTTATTAAAGATGATAAAATTTTAAATTGATTAGATGTAAATCCTAATTTAAATTTTGTAGACCGACACATAGTTGTCTAACAGTATCTTCAACTATACCATCATTATTATTTTCAATTGTAAGAGAATGAAATTTAGATAAATTTTGATTATATGTAGTATTAATATCATGTTGAGATATAAATTTTTCTTCACTTAAATTTTTATAATTACTAATATTTTTATAATCTTTTTTACCATTTACACCATTTTCAGATGTTTCAGAATCATCATCTATATTATCATCATCTATATTATTATCATTATTATCATAAGATTCTTTAAGATCGGGCAAAGCCCTAGAACCTTCGGTTCGTTTATTATGATTATGATTATGGTCATTGTTAATAGTATAAGGTGTAGTCCACATATAAATTTTTTCTTGTTGAGCTAAACCATTTATATAAGATTTTAACAAATTAATATTTAAATTTGAATATAATCCTATATAAGTATCATCATATCTTTGCGGCATTTCTAATGTTTCTTGTTTATAAATTGTGTCTCTATAATAAACTTGACATAATAATTCTTCATTATGTTTTTTACTCTCTATGTGAATGTTATATTGATTTTGATCGTCAACAAATAATCTAATTTTTTCTTTCGAAAAAGATTTTAATTTTTTAACTAATTCTTTAATATTGATATAATTAATAATTTTAGTTTCTATCCAATCAGTATTACTAATTGGTAACACTGCTCTAATAAATCCATAAACATTATTATGACCTATTATAACCATATTTTCTTTATTTAATTCCACATAAGCTACATCATTATATTTACTAACAATATCCATAAATTTAATAAATGGATCCCCCGGAAATAAACAATAATTAGTTTCTATAGAAGGTAAACCTTTAGTCTGTTCTCTAAATATTTCGGCTTGTAATTGAAATAAAATATTAACATCTATACATGGATTATTATTATTATTATCAAAACATTTATTTTCAAATCCCGTTGATCTCGTCGAATAAGAAGAACAGGATGATGCGGACGAATATAATTTTTTAAATTTGCTTTATCCATTTTTTTATTTTTATTAGAAAAAATTTTATTTTTTTATTGTCTTAAAAATGATGTTACCAAATGTTGGTGGAGGTGCATATATCCCGAATAATCGTGAATTAGAAATAGAGATAGAAAATTATATCATGAAAACTGGAGACGTTTTATCTGGTCCATTGCATCTTTCTATTCTTCCGCAACAAAATACAGAGTTGACAAATAAACAATATGTTGATACACAAATCAATGACTTAAAAGAAAAATATATAAACGATGTTTTGGTTCCACTGATGAAAGAATTAAAGTTGCTTAAACTTAATGACAAATCATTAAACGAAAAATTATTAAAACTTGATAAAAAGGATAGAGAGCTAGAAGCAGATATAGCAAAACTTTTTAAAAGATTTCTGAACAATCAAAAATTTTAATATTACTTTCTATAAAGTTAAAATCTGCTGTCATTAAAAATAAACATCAGATAAAAATGTTAGAAGAACAATTACAAGATGAAATAGAAAAACTACCTGAAAGAATTAAAAAAAATTTAAAGCAGTTACAAACTACATTCCAAAAAAGTGTTGATGAATTAAGTTCTAAAATTACTCAACAAATGAAAAAGATGAATAGAATAATAAATGAAGTAAACTCGCTTAATCAAAAAGTTGATAAAATGAAAACTCTTAAAATCAATTTAGAAAATGAATTAAAGAAAAATTTACAAGAAAACTCTAAAGAAAATAAAGAACAGTTAGATTCTGTTAAAAGACAATTAGATGTTCTTAAAATTAAGTTAAATGCTCTTAAAGCGGCGTTGAAGATGAATCAGGAGAAAATGCAAGTTAACAGAAAAGAAATTAAAGTACATCACACGCTACTTGACGCAATAGATAAAAGGCAACGGAAAATTAATAAAGTTATCACGAAGTTGTTGGACATTCACACACGTAAATCTTAAACGGACCAAAGGACCTCAGGTTACTAACCGATCGTAAAAATTTTTCCTAAAAGTCAAATTTATTCCTAAAAACTGCCTATAATTTATAAACACAATCTTAAACATTTTGCTTCAAATCAAAGAATTGCTCATGAACCACGTATGAAACCTGTTTATCATTATGATAATAGAGAAACAGTTCGCACGGAAGGAGCTGGCATCTTTTCTGGTATTGGAAGTATCGTTAACTTAATTAAAAATAATAAAGATTTGATTACATCTGCTGCAAAAGGAGCAGCTGCTATAGGTAGTACAGCTAGTGCAATATCAAATGCTGTTAAGTCTCAAAACGAATTAAAACAACTAGAAGCTATTCGTAAACTTAGGAATGATTCTGAAGAACTAAAAAATTTAAAAAAACTTTCACAGGAAACAAAAAACAAAATTGCTAACATAGCTGTGGGGGAAACCTTGAGGAGCGGAGCTCCGTCTGATAGTAAACATAAGAAGAAATCAGGCGTAGCCATAAAACGTTCAATTGAAGAAATAAGAGGTAATGGTGTAAGCAGCAACCTTCGGTCTAACCAGCAAAACTGTAGCGGAGCTGGTCTAGCAAAATTCTAAAATATATTTTTTAGTAAAATTTTTTAGTGAAATTTTTTCTGTGTGTGAGAAAAAACAAAAAGTCAAATTATTTTTTATAAAAATGTCTTCGCTAATTGAAAATAAATTTGAATTAGATAAACCACCAGGTGTTAGTTATAATCAAAAAAAGAATGACTATATAAGAATTGCTATGAATCCCGGATCTTCCAGTAGAGTAAATACTGGAGGAGATTTAATTTTTGAAGTTGATAATCAGCAAAGTTATTTATATCTACCTGATTCATTTTTACACTGTGAATATTCTTTATATAGTGATGCCAATTTTACAACACCATTACCAGAAACCGATAATATTGCATTAGAGAATAATTTCTTTCCAAGATTATTTACACAAATGCGTTTAGATGTTGCAACTCAAAATATAGAAACAATACGTGATTCTCCAGGTGTAATTGATACAATGCTTAGATTTGTAACAATTGGTGAAAATAATAAAAAGTATGAAATCGAAGGTTGGTTTCCTGATACTAATGATGGTATAATTATAGATGATTTCACTCACGCTGGAACAGATGCAGCAGGAATTGCGAAAGATGTAGAAAATATTGCAAAACATTTAAATAAAACAAACAATAGTGCATATAAAGAAAGACGTGAGTTTAACAAGAAAAGTAAACAGACAGTAAATTGGTCATTGTCTCCATTATTCGGATATTTAGATTATGATAAAATATCATATCAATTAAAATTTAAATTAATAATTCATCGCACAGCAAATAATGAATTAATCTTTTTTGGTAAGACTGGAAAAATGCATATTTAAAAATTGATAGACTTGAATGGTGGATTAAGCATATTACTCCTAGTTTAGAGATTGAAACGGCTATTGCAAAAAGATTAAATACTAACAAACCAATTCCAGTAAATTTTCTGAAGCGTACTGCTAGTTCAGTAACTTTTTCCGAACAAAGATTTAACTGGCATTTTACTAGAACTGCGAATACTCCAAGATATTTATTACTAACATTTCAAAGAAATAATTCTCCAAGTTTTGATAAGAACAACAATCTTTTTCATATTAATACAATTCGAAGTTTACAAGTTTCATTAAATCAAACCCGATATCCAATTGATCCATTAAGATTCGATGATACCAATAATCAATTTATGGAAGGATATGATTCTTATCGAAATCTTTGTATAGAATTTGGAGTTGAACCACAATTAACTCCTGGAGATTGGAGACATTTATATCCTGTTTTCTGTTTCGATTTAAGTGCACAATCTGAAGATATTATCAAGACTGGTTGTGATGTAACAATTAATATTGAAAAGAAAGATTCCACAACTTCATTGATGGCTTATGGTTTATTGCTAGAGGATGTAAAATATTCTATTGAAATTCTTAATGGAAAGATGGCAAGGATCGGCTGAAGCCTCGAGGAGCTTCGCTCCGATAAGTTAATTAAAATTTTTGACAACTTAAAATTTTGACAACTAGAATAGATTAAAAATTTTTGATAACTTAAAATTTTTTTATTAAAAATGTCGCAAGCGAAAAGTAATAATAATAAAACTGTTGAATTAAAATTACGTAATATTGTTGACAAAAATACCCCTAAAACTATTACGATTAACAAAAAAAAGTATTACATAAGTAAACCAATGATAGAGAATATTCAATTACAAGAAGAAAAGAATGGCGGGATTCTCCCATTAATTCCACTAATAATAGGTGGCTTAGCAGCTGCAGGAAGTGCTGCAGGTGGGACAGCTGGTATTGTCCAAGCAGTAAATAAAAATAAATCAGAGAAGGCAGCATTAGAAGAACAAAAACGTCATAACAGAGAGTTAGAGAAAGTTGCTACGGGTGACGGAATAGTAGATAATTTTATTAGTAAACTAAAATTAGTTGATGAAGGAAAACGAGTTCTTAAAAATATTCTCCACAATGTTGATGATTTAATTGAAATTAAGGAAACTAAAGATGTTTCAGGAATATATCTAAGTCCTAGTATGATAAGGTAATAACCTCAGGACCTTTGGTCCATAAGGTAAAACATTTATTTCATTTTATCTTTTAAAACTTTTTTATCTTTAAAAATAGTTTCCACAAATTCTACAAATTCCGAAAATTTAATTAAATTAAAAATTGCTAATTTAGATTTATTGAATTATCTATTAAACAAAAATAAAAACTCAAATTGTAAAATTTATGAAAGTAACGACATACAAAAAACATTAGAAAACTTTCCTGGATTTATTTGGAGTAAATATTCGAAAGAAAAACATCTTCCTGGTCATTCATATACTGGTCCAGGAACTCGATTAGATATAAGACTAGATGAGAATAATAATCCGAAACCAGGTGAAGAACCAATAAATAGAGTAGATGCCGCAGCTTACAGGCATGATTTAGCTTATCGAAATCATGATCTAAGTTCTCGACATGCAGCTGATAAGATGATACAAGAATTAGATAGTATTCAGAATCCTTCCTTTAGAGAAAAAATTGAAAGAATGTTTGTTAAGAAAGCTTTACAAGCTAAAATATTATTCGGTCAGGGGATAGATGAAACGACAGCAAAGCTGTCTGAGAGCAACGCTCGAACCTACGCGTCCGAAATTCATAGGGAATACAGAAAGCCAAAAAAATTGTTTGTTGATAAAGGGTCGGAATTTTATAACAGAAACGTTCAGCCACTATTTGAAACTGTTTATTCAACTGAAAACGCTGGAAAAGCTGTAGTGATAGAAAGATTCAATCGGACGTTAAAAAAAATTATTCAAGAAATTTACTGAGCAAAGAAATCAGAAATGGTTGAAGATATTACCAGGAGTTGTAGAAGAGTACAATAATAAAGTTCATTCTGGTATTGAAGAAACCCCAAAGAATGGTTCTGACGACCCTGATTTGATAAAAAAAATATTCGAAAATAATTATTCGAATGAGAGTAATCCGAATATGCAGAAACTTAAGCCGAAATTTAAAATTGGAGATAGAGTTAGAATATTTAAATATAAGAATTAATTTGAAAAAGGATTCGTCGGATACTGGACTAAAGAAATATTTGAAGTTTGTAAAATAAATCAAACTTATCCGATTACTTACGAAATCAAAGATTTAGATGATGAAAATATCAGAGGCCGATTTTATCAAAATGAATTACAACGAAGTGATTTTTAATTATCATTATCATTATTATTGGAACTAACGTTTCGGGAATGAAATTCCCTTGTTAGGCGTAGCCATAGAACCTACGGTTCGTTCCATTCTAACATAATACCAAGAAATGGCACTCCTTTTTGTAATTTAAATAAAACATAAAGACATAATTGACCACAATAAGTAGTTCCCGGTTTTTGAATTTGAAATGTATTATAAATTCCATTGCCAAGTAATTTCTTGACTTCGTTTGTAGGTGGAAGTCCATAAGAGTCGAACCAATAGTTCTCAGCCTCGGGGCGGTCGAAATAGTAATTATCTCGATTTTTATTAAAGATACCTGCAGACCAATGTATTCCTTTTTCATCTGACGTATGAAGATTTGTTATGAAATTTATAGTTATTGTTGGCTTATTTTTTAGGAATTGTAATTCGTCTCTCATTAGAACATGAAAATTCTTTATTCCCAATTGATTTGCGATTTTCTTTAAATCGAAATTCGTTGTTGTTTGTGTTCCATATAATTTCAAAAACTCATTTATGTTGCTCATTTTATAATAAAAAAAATTTCTTAAGGGACCCCTAGAAGTCAGAAGGGAGGGGGGTATTGATTTAAAACTGTTCTCTAATGATGACTTTCCTTACTACTTAGTCAGAAGGGGGGTATTGATTTAAAACTTTTCTCTAATGATGACTTTCCTTACTACTTATTCGATTTTGAAATGATTTAATTTAATCTAAATTAAAACGTTACATTGTTACATTTTATTAGTAGAGTTAGTGTTTCGTACATCTTTTATCAATAGTAATTCATTTCTCATCAATATGTGGAAATTCTTTATTCCCAATTGATTAGCAATCTCATTTAAATCGATATTTGACGTGGTTTGTTTGCCGTATATTTTTAGGAAGTCAGTCATGTCATTAACCTGAGGACATATATCGCCTATATTATTACTCAGTATAACTGTCGGATTTTCATCATTCATTTTAAAGGAAATAAATTCTATCATTAAAATTACCTCAGGCTTATGATCTTTTAGTTCGCACAATTTATCTCTCATAAATACATGAAAGTTTTTATATTCCTAATTGTTTAGCTATTTTCTTGAGATTGAAGTTTGTAGTTGTTTGTTTATCGTATGGTTTTAGGAAGTCGTTTATGTTTAATTTCTTTTTGTTTTTTCATTTATATTTGTCATTTTCTTTGTTAGTTAATTACGTGAAGACTGAAAAGTGACGACGTTGACAGTTGATAAATCTTTATTCATCAGAACAAAAAGGAATACATCATCTTGCAGGACAAAAAAATAAAGAATCGCAGATTCCCACGAAGCGACAAACTTCAATCTAAACGTTACAACTATTGGTGTTGTTGATTATCTTCTTCTCTTTGAGCATGCTGTTGCCGTTGTTGCTCTTCTATTCGCATTTGTTCTTGTACTTGTTCATATGTTGGTGGGTTTGATACTTCAATATTAATAGGTTGACTTGTTTGCTGTATAATATTTTCTTCCTCCACTTCTGATAATTGTCTATTCATATTATAAAATAATTTCTGTCTCTGTTCAATAAGGTTTAGTATTTTTTTGTCAATTCTAAAATTGACTCTTCTTTCACCAAGATTTTGAAACAAGACACCAATGTTATGATCACGAAATAAATTGCTCCTCGATTGAAGTTGTATGATTTGCCTTGTCAGTCCTTCTATTCTCTGACGTTTTACTTGAAGTCGAAGTCTGTGTTCAATAGATCCAACCATGATATTGTGATAAAGTCAACGCTTTACGCAAGTACTCTCTTTCAAACGAACTGAGATAAGTTTAAAATTTGTTAAATGAGATATAGTTTATAAGCATCAATGAAATCCCTATGACAACCTTGACGCGACAATTGTAACTTTCTAAAACAATAGCGTTCAAGTAACCAATAAATTGCTGCCAATTTCTGAGCAGTTTTGGATTCCAAAGCGGTTTTGGTCGCGGTTTCGGTCGCAAAACTGGCAACACATTTGGCAAGTGGGGGAAAGAGACATAAGTGCGGGTAACAGCTGTTTGATCTGTAATGCAATGGTTCATGAATTCGGGAAATAACTGCATTGTTTTATGAATGCGGGTATCAGCTGTTCCCTACAATTGGGAGGTTCATCAGAGTGCAATGCAGTAACAATAACAGGCATTCTAAGAGATTGTGTTACATTCTTAAAGAAATATTTTTAGTCACATAAGTTTAGTTAACTCACATTTTAAAAACCTGAAAGATGGATAAAATTCATGAATTTGAAATTCTCAACTTTTATGATTTTCGGTGTCCTGGAACGGTCATGATTTTCAAGGTAAAAATTGTAATTCACAAATTTGAGATTTTGAAAAATTTGAAAATTGGGTATTTTTAAAAACGCCTAAATTTATGAATTTAGGTCTTCATAACCTGAAAAATGACCAAAATTCATGAATTTAGACCATTTAAAAAGTACCATTTTTTGAAAAATCGGTATCTTTAAAAACGACTAAATTCATGAATTTAGGTCTTAAAAACCTGAAAAAGGGTCTAAATTCATGAATTTATGTCGTTTTTAAAGATACTATTTTTTTGAATTTTATGGTGTCCTGGAACGGTCTTTTGCCCATTACTGATATTAGCAAATTCTGCCAATTATGGAAAGATGGTGGAGCAAATCAGCTATGGGAAAAAGCTGTTGAGTCTGCAGAAACGTCGCAATGTCGGCTACAGAAGAGATCAAAAGGAGCTTAATATGAAGAGAAAGCTGAAATCAAGGATGTCGTGATTGAAGCTGCTTTGAGTAATGCAAGGATGGGTTAATACGGTAGGGCATGCCGGATTTTAACGTCAAGCGATTTGGGACCAATAATTCTGAAACGTGGGATGTACTTAAGAATGCGTAATTTTCAAAGAAGCTGCAAGACATTATCTATCACCTCATCAACTTGGAGTTGATCAACAGGATCAAGGACTTTTAGAACATTTCGAGATAAAAGATTGTGAGCAAATTTTCCTTGACCTAACTTTCGGTTACTCAACAATCTGCTAGCTTTTCGTATGGCACTTGAGCATTAGTTCTCGGTAAAGCATGGAGGCCATACAGAATAATGGGTTAAACTGCTGCTGTATATACGTCAATTTGCGAGATAGGGTGAAGATCGCCCTTGTACATTGTACTTTTACTCAAACTGAAGAATGCTCATTTAGATGTTGTCATTACGTTATTCACATACGTCACGGAACCATCATTATTCATGTGTTATGCCTAAATAGTATCCACTTGATCTAATAATTCAGATCCGATGTAGAATTCATAAGCACATTTAGTTGAACCAGTGGATAGGGTGTCCGCGGCATTTCGATGTCCAATGTCCCGATTTTTCCCGAATTTCAAATATGTGATTGTTAAATGCAACTATCAAGTAATTGATAATCATGCATATGCCACACAAGGGTGTGGTGTCTATTGAGACTAAACAACGGATGAAGCTTTTGATTTATTTTTAAATCGTTCATCTCATGGTCACATAACCTACAAGTATCTTGCACCTCTTCCTCGTGATCCCCAGGCTGACATTTTGTACTTTTCCTCCTTTCGATTGTACATTTCTTTGTAATCGATAAATTTCTCAATAAAGCCTTTTCTTCCCTTATTAAAAACAAGTCATTTCATAAAAGGCCTTACCAGCCTCAATTTATGAGAAAAGCAGCAAAAACGGATTATGAAAACAGAATCGGGTTCAGACATGTTCGGAGCATTCAATAAATTCTGCTAGTTAATAATAGTTCATTCATAAAGCGCCTCACCAGCTTCAGTATTACATGTATAGAGCGGAATAATTAGTTACTTTCACTTCTGTGAGGCAATCTATGAAGAACTTTGAATCTGCCTTCTAAGCAGTTCATCTGATGATGTATACTGCGTTCGCAGATCCACTCGCTTTGTATGTAGTTGCGCGAGGATTGCCTCAGCTTGCTGCTTCCTCTTGAATGTGATGTCTTGAATTTTGTCCCAATTTCTTTTGACCTCCAAAGCGCAGCGATATCTTTGACGAGCACCCCGGCATTATCAATGGGGTATTAGCCACGGACAGAGGCCCACCTGCTTCTGCTATCGCATCATAAACAACTCTTTGCGATCATACATAACAGAACCAAAGATGATTCAGCTATTTTTCGACGATCTTACCTTTACTGATCGAGAATCCAATCTCAACTTGCGCGTTTCCGTGTGAAAACAGCATCACCTTCTTTACAACAAGCCACAAGTCTTGTCTTCCGCTACTATTACCGGCTTGAAGTAAAATTCATCAAGCCGTACTGTTTTATAAATATCCCTCATATATACTTGATCTTGACAACACATACTGAATTGTAGTTTGGCAGAATCAGCAACTTCTGGAGATATTCGATTTTGTTTCATCAGAATCGTCAGCAGTTTTTGCATACGTTTTTCGGAAAGACTGACGTTTGTTCCTATTAGGTTTGTTGAAATTATCCCCGGAATTTATCAAAACTTTGTAATTCAGAGGCAAACGTTCAATCAGTTTTTGAGCGATCGTGGAATAGAACCGACGGCAATCAGTGCAAAACAGATATTTTGTCCTTTCATCAAGTTTTCTAATGACCGAAACTTAATCAAGCTAAGCAATTTTTTTCAATGTGCTGAGCCAAAATGATTTTGAAGAATAAACTGACTTACTCGGATGGTTCTATCACTAGAACTTGATATGATTATTTCGTTGTTGAACTGCAAGCTCCAAATTTCTCCACTGTGACCTCTGTAAGGTTTGTAAGCAAATGATTAGTACAGGAACTAATATCAAAATGAGTATCAAAATATAACTTGTATATCTTTTATCGTTTTTGCAGAAACTCCCAATGCAGAAATTCATACCGAAGGTAGGTTAGGACAACAGTTTGCTGTTACAGCTGACTAGCAAACCTTACAATTCTAACGTTATTAATATGTAGTGAAAACCTAACGACGTGATGTAAGCCAATTTGTAACGTTGTAAAGCCCTTTCGCTCTTCACTGAAGACATGCCTCAAAATATGTTGAATTCACAATTCGGGTTTTCCACTGTATTTTGAAATTTAATTGTCAAACTCAAAAAGCTCACAATTGCTAAGCAACCCTTCAAATGACAAAACGTTTGATTTATAAAGGTTCAAACTCGTGCGTTATTTTTGCATCAATGAGCTAAGTCCTAAATGCCGAGTAATTTTTAAGTATCACTGTCGCAAATCCTATGTTGTATAAGGTGGAGCCTAATCTTTTCAAAAGGTTGGCGATTGTCGAAGAGAGGTGCATTTGGATATCTCTTCGTTATTTGACAGAAGTTGTGGTGACGGTTGTGCTTTGAAAGTGGATATCCGGGTCGATTTTTCTGTGCCTAATATGACTGACTCTTCTGAGCGACCTTCTCCATTAACCACATTGAATGTGGATAATACCAGCGCATGCAAACCAGGAGGGTAACGTCATTATGCGCACAATAAGCTTTGCTTGCTCCTGACACCACCGTAGAGAGTGCGATTCGGTCTTGGTGATTTTCACGCCGCTTTAGCAGTTTGAGGACTGGGTTCGATTCCCAGCCAGCAAGCCATTTTTCATGGTGGTGTTGAATGAGAGGCATTGAATTGTATAATATTTTTGGAGTTGGAAAGAGTCAGGTATTTCTGAGATAATAATTATTGCTTCTTAGCAAGATGCACGAAATTTTTCAATTAACATCCAGACATTTGCTTGCTATGGCATGCCGACTTGCAAAATCTGAATCTTTCACGAATATTCTTCTTCTTTTTCTGCTCGCTTGGTCCATTGTATCGGTACATGAATGTATTCTGCCTAATTATATTGGCGTATGTCAACACGACTTCGTTGTAATCATACCATTGAGTTTTGGTGATTGTGTGTTTTGCCTGTGTATTCAGTTAATGATTTGAGTCATTCTTTCTTAACTATTTTTGTATCATCATCACAGTGATGTTGGTCAGTTAAAAGTATACCATTAGACTGAACGCTATAACTTTCAAATCTCATAAAGGCATTGGTAACTTACGAAAACGTTCTTCGACATTCACCAGTCTTCAAGCACCATAACTTCAGCGTATGATCGTAAGACCCGCTTACGACTACGTCGTCACTCATCTGAAACAAAATATCCTGTCCTCAGAAAAGAGTCGACAAAGAAATGCTTTATTAATTTACATTAACTTTAAAAAAGAAAATCAATCACAAACTTATCCCGAAATCGGTAGATTTCCAACCAGTAGATCAAGATTAAAGCACAAATTCTATAGGCAATAATAACACAATTGAAAATGCAGGGAATTTACTAGATTAATCGCTCCTGAAGTTAAAATCTCCCGTCGCTTTAAGTTCACACCATTCTGTAGAAGAGAATATTCTCGGAGCACATCTCACTAGAATAGATCAATCTGCCCATCTTTATTTTTCGAATCACCGAAAAAGAATGCTTCTAGTGTGCTATTCTAGGAAACACATTAAGCAGAAGAGCCAGTGGTCGGCCCAAGGATTTTTCCAGTTTTTTCCAGTTCTACTAAATCTTCGTAGGCTTGCTAATGCCAGCAAATTATTGCATCAAATTTCATGAGCATGCAGAGTGAACACCGCTCTTAATAGAGATTGATAGAGAACGCCTAATGTCTTCAGTGAGTGAGAAACTAATAGTTGTATGTTTCATGCAATTTCCGCAATTTTCGATGCAGCTACGCCTACAACGCACTAATTCAATCGGCGGTTAAATGCTTACTTGCTGCAAGATTTCCCGAAAGCAACAACGCTTAGTCATTGATGACTCCCAGTCTCAGACACCATCAATTATTACTTCTAACGGGCCATTCTGTTAATAAGCAAATTATTAAGCTGGCATTTTGTTGCCGAATCCATCTTATCAACTTGTACGCACATGTACATTGTACATGCAACAAATATATCCGAAAGTAACTAATCTTGCAGCTAAACCAACAACGAAAATTCTTGCTACTTATTTAAGACAGAATCCCTTCCAGTTGATAACAGGCTTCGTAAAAAAGCTACAGCAGAAGAAAATAAATTTCAACAATAAACAGCAAGTAAGAGTTGTCATAAAAAGAAGAAAACAAATAGCAAATATGATATTCTTCCTCCTTTGACGCCTACTCTCGCAGCATCTGTCTTACTTGGTTACTCGAATTGCATTAATTTCGCATAAGCTTTCGGTCTGAGACCTTCGTCGGGTATAGAAATAATGTGATTACTTTATCTCTGCACTTGACGAAGGTCTTTGATCGAAAATGTGTGAAATGAAAATGAAAATGATGATTTAACTTCGCTACTCCGCCTTACTGAGTACTTGGACGGTGCTGACGTAGACAGACTTTAATCTAGAGCGTTGTGATCTTTCAGTCTGAATGCCCTTCCCGACGACTTCCAATGACACTTTCGACCGAAAGCTTGTACGCCAATAGATCTAATTCAAGCTCAACAAAGTGTTTTTGAAGTGTGGAAGGACCCAGGTGTAGGTGATCTTTTTATATTCCTTTGTAAAATAAAATGAAGCTTTCGTCTAGCATCCACCAGCCACGTTCACGACAAATTGACAAATACCACTTTGCTAAAAAGCATCTTTTTTTAATTTGTCGTGAGCATGGACGGCTGACGATACAGGGTGTCTGTGGCTTTTCTCAGGTCCATTTATGTAAAATTCCAGGTTTTTTTGTACGAACTTTTCTAGTCATATTTCAAGGCGTTCGTGTCTAGATGTTGATATTTCATCGATTTTTCAGGCTATTGTATTTGAAATTAAAATGTACAAGTGATCATGCAGCTACATGTCGCATGTTGCTTATCGCAACTATCTTTATTTAAATATCCTTAACATGATCACTGCTCGCTAATGTTTTGTTCTCTGATTATATGGGCCACTGGGCCTCATCATGCAGACGGTTGTTAACCGGAGAGGCCCAACGTAGCTCGAACTGAACCCGATTTTTCGTGAATGAAAAAATCAATTGATTTTATCATTTCAATCCTAATTTTCAACAAGACGTCATAGCCTTATTATCATAAGTGATTCACAAAAAGTGAACTAGAATGTTCAACATTCACTGAATGTTGAATTCTGACTGTTTGTCATCTGAATTGTTACTATTGCCAGACGACGCAGCAGGACATGCGACACGTTGTGAAAAGTCACGAAACGATTTACGGCAGATAGGTCCTTTTTGATTTATTACTTACATGTTTCGGTTCTCAACACTCAGTCCGTGTGAGTTACTCGAACGAAAATGACATATTTCTATGAAAATTTCTTTAATATTGATTATCATCTAGCTAATCTACTTGAGGATGAAACAGAGATTTCCAACGTGAAAATTTTAAAATTAATGCAATGAGAGAGACCATGATAGATAAGGGATTTTCATCGGAGAACCGAATCGAAATGGAATGAGTTGCGCAATTTTCAGCCTTTACTTTGTTTTGTGCTCATAGAACAACAGATAAATAAAATGAACTTTAGATCGCAACTTCTTGGAAGGAACAATTGGATAGGGGATTGTTTGATATTGGTGAAAAGTTGGTCGAGGAATTAACAAAAGTAACTCTAGAATCATTTATTCTTTTAAAATGCCGCTCTCACTCACTCATCCCTTTTTACGTCCTTGTGGTCCAGAAGATGCTGGGTTAGACGATTTCCGCTTGATGATGCTCCTCCACTTCTGGCGATCGTGTGTATCAGCTTCTTGAGCACCAACACTTTTCAGGTCTTCGGCGATGACATCGCGCCAGGTCTTTCTTTGGCGTCCAACAGCACGCTTGCCAGATACTTCCATGTCCGTAACTTTCTTGACCCATTCCGATTCGCTCTTCCTCCGCACATGACCAAACCAGCGCAACCTTTCTCTTCTGATCGAATCCAAGATGTTCTCTAGCCCCATTTCCTGTCGCAGTTCTTCATTCGACCTTCTCTCTGATCTTCTCACTCCGCACATCCAACGTACCATGCGCATCTCCGCAGACAGTAGCATCCTTTCATGATTTGCGAGCAGGGGCCACGATTCACAACCGTAAATCATTGCTTGCCGGACAAATGCAGCATACAGCTGGCCTTTGACTCGCATGGACGGTGACTTCGATGTTAAGAAGGCTTGGAGCTCCCGAAACTTTCTCCAACCACACCGTATTCTGGCAACCACTGCTGACTCAACACCACCGCAACTGTCGATAACATCACCAAGATAGCAGAAGCTGTCCACGCTCTCAAGTCGGGTTCCGTGCATATCAACGCACTTGGGAATATCTTCACCATCATCCTTCGAAGCTGATAAGCACTTCTCACACTTGTAATTGATAGATTACAATTGGCCGCTACCTTTGAAAAAAGTGTAACTAGTCCACAGCAGCAGTTGGAAGATTTCGATTGTTTATTCCAACTAGTAAGCCAAACTGTGTGAAACTCAGTTTTTACTTTGATGCGTAATTTTGATGACTGCATCGCGATCATGATTTATGATATATATCAATATCAGAAAGAGTGGATCTACGTCGTGATGCAACTGCAAATTTTCTTAAATCATATTGATATACCACGTTTCGCAATGCTAGATTTTAATAGCGCTATTATATTTCAACAAATTAGTTAAGAAATCGTGTTAGTTCGCGCATGTAGCTTCAATTGCGTAATGAATATTTCGGTTACATATTCGTACCTCTACTTTGATCTGCATACACGTACATATAAAAACAATTGAGGTTGAAGGCTGAGGAACTTTGTGTTTAAGGAAATGATGCATATTGAAACTGTTGGAAAATTGCACTTACAATCAAAATATAAGTTTCTTACAATCAAATCATGTTATATTCATACACTGTATCAATTTTCTTCAAAATCCAGTTTCTGTTTCACGACATATTCTCGCAGTGCGCAGAATATATCAATGATTCATTTTAAGGTAATGAATCAAGTCAAGAAAATTCCAGGTTTTTCCATGATTTTTCAGCGAATTCTAGGTTTTCCAGGTCAATTCACAAACTTTCAAGGGCGACCGCACAGAAACAGTGTTGGATAGTGAGCTGTTAGTGTCTAAAAAATCACTAACAATTGTTAGGACTTCATTAGTATCAAGCCGCATGGTGCGCACAGAAGAGTTGTTAGAGTTTAGATTCAATCCATGCATGTCAGCCCCTTTGTGTGACAGTCTGTATGGAGAAGATATTCCGTTTTTCGCATCTATTGCCATGTGATCAGGGATGCGGAGTCGGAGTCCTATAATTTTTGCTGGAGTAGGAGTCCTGTCAAATGATGGGACTCCGGACTCCAGCCGATAACTACATCCGAAATATAATACAAACAAATTATTTATCCTCGTGCATAGCTGTCACTGTCTTGATGTCAACTTTCTCCGTCAACCAAAAGTACAGAGATACTGCTGAATGCAGAACTTGTAATAGTTGAGGGAATGAACCGTGATAGTGAATAAGGATTGTCTTTTCACTCGGTGATTTAGTAGAGAAGGCAAGCCTTCCTAGCCTCGATCACACATACGCACCAAAGGTCACATTAGAGACAAAAATGAAATGCTAGTTTGTTTGAGAACATTACCTCTTACCCTCACGTGAATCGTGTGTGATGTCTCCTCCAAAGCGCAGATTAAAATCGAAAGTGTACTCGTATTTTTTGAAGAAGGATGTGGATTTCCTGCTTGGTAGGGACTGCAGAAAACCATGTGAAGCACACATCAGTAAGATGGGAGGAGCCGGGTCGTATGTATCCAACTTAAAGGGACATTTCATAAACTTTCATCGAAAATGATTGATAATTGATACCACAATGATCACCAAAGATAGGTTCAGGTAAGCCTATAACAATCTATGATGTAGGTTACCAGTTTTTTTTAAAAAAAACTAGCCTTATATACTTGCCACCAGGAGTTGGAGTGCCATCAAAAGCCGGAGTCCCATCAACCCCTGTAGTCCGAGTCCCATCAAAATGATAAGAATGATGGCAAATATGCTTGCAGTTGGGATATTCATTAGAAAAATATAATGGTTTGCGGAAAACACCAACTGTTCTTTTAAAATATCTCTGATTATTTGCAGACGTTTCGGTGGCAATCTGCGTACCTTGATCACTGCTGATGGAATGGAAGAGATCGGACAATCATCAATCATGTCTCCAAGATTACTGTTCATGACCTAGTTACAGAAACTTTTAAGGTGTTTTCCGCAAACCATTATATTTTTCTAAAATGATAAGACTTCGCATCCCTGCATGTGATAAACTGAAATTGACTGAATGTTGAAAAAGTGTGTCACAATAACGACTGTAGCCACCCATCATAGTCAATGTATGACACCAAAGAAATCCGACACTATACTAATAAAGGACTAGAACGGCCATGAACATTGAAAATAATAGATCGTCGTGGACATGTTATGACACCGTGGAGACGACTGTTCGTTTCTGTGCTGACTGTTTATATAGTAAATCAGTGTGCTACTTATGATAGTGAAACTTTCTAGTAAACAAGTCAAAGAAAATTGCCAAAGACACCGTGACGACAGTCGAAAAAGTTCGACAATTTGTAAACGTTCCATTTTACAATAAAAAGATCGCTTGAACTTGGATCCATCCGCTATCCAAAAATAATTAAAAATAACTCAGTCTCTGTTGGAAATTATTGTGTGTGATTTCCTGCAAAATAATCAAATCCGGCTCGACGGCTTTACCTCTTATCAATGGTGCCTGCTATTGGTTAATTCGGGCACACACTTAGGCGTGATCTAGGTCAATGTTGCCGAATCCGTTTCTTAACAAGAGTCAAATTAGCAAAACATGCAGTAGTTGTAGATTTGATTATAATTCTATTTTTTCAGAATGATAATAACCGTGAATTGAACCGTGACCATGCCCCGAGATTCGGAGATTTTAAGGACTATGCATCCCTCAGACGAAAATTCCATAGTCTATTTTCAAACGCCCGATGTTAAGTTAACTTTTCTACACATCTGATATAAAATGCGATGAAGTTTTCGTAGAAACGCAACATCCACTTCTTTGAAATGTACTTCAAAGTTGTTAATTGAGACGTAAGAACCGCTTGTTAAAATTGGGAAGAATAGTCAATTAACAGATCACTCATCGCTTGATTTAACCTTTTCGGGTGATCTTCAGTCTTGGATAGTAGCAGTAAATGGTGAACGCTGAAAGAATATCTCAATGCTAAAAACTAAGCCGACCGACCGACCTATGCTTCCGTGACATTTAGTTTCACTTCATTTTCTAACTTTTCACCAAAAATCGGTGGATTTGGACCACTGGAAGGTCAAATTGATGAAAAGTTATCTTTTTTTCAAAAGTCTGAATTTTATGACTTTTTGCGAACATTTTGTGTGATAATCATTTCTTGCTTTTCAACATCGGCACAGCACTTTATAATTATAAATCTATGAATCTAATCATGATCATTTGCTATACAATATATATCTAACAGAGATTCAGATGTTATATTTCCGTTGTATTCCTTGCACAGATCAATCTGATCAATCTCTTCATGCACTCGCAAGTCACGTATTAGCACACTCAAACGGGTTGGCATCGAAAATAGCCAAAATTCGGTCAAAATTGGTGACTTTATATTTTGAGATGTTGCATATCATAAGAAGACGAGCGAGCTAGATCAAATGAATACCACCATGAGAAGGTTCACACCCTAAACATGCAGTACCGTGAATTTCTTGTGATTCGGAGAAGTTGAGTAGGTGGGGGGACGGAGGCGAATCGCTCGCGGGATAACGATGCGCTTCAGAGCATAGGAGAGGGCTGTGCATCGTTAAGATTCGATGCAGCTTTATTCAATGATAAACCAAGCACTGGTTTCGTCTTGCTCAGTCACACAGGAGAGTCAGCAAGTCAAATTAGACTCCTTACAAAACACAACACAAAATCCGAAGCTTATCATAGAAATTGACCGTGAGCAATTAATTCCAAATTATTCTGATAAACAGGATTTCCCCAGATTTATATCTTTTCAAAATCAGTAATTAAACTAGAAAATAATGAAGCAAGAATAATGCGGTTAGTTACGACCAGATTTCTAAGAGTGAAGTGGTTTCTAAATCCAACCGATTATTAACTGTATTTGATTAACTGTACTTTTGCCTGTAACACTTGTGAAAGTAATCATGCGCTTATCATATAGTCCTGCCATGGGCACAACAAGTGCTAAGCAAATGTCATAATCAGACTCCATCAGAAAATCATGGCATACTGACTAGAGGATCGACCAAATTGTCCCAGCCCCCCTCTCAGTAAAGATGTGATAAAAATTCAGTTTCTAATAGGCACCTATCAACACAAAAGCTTCGGTAGTGTCGCAACTTACCTGTATACATCGAACCAACATTGTGTGCCCCAGTAACGTCAACTTGCAAACCATGCCGGACCAATCTTCCTCTAATGACAGCCGCCATACCTTGATAGTGTGGTCAGATGACCCAGTCACAAGATCATTACCGACCAATTGCAGGCATCTCACCGCACCACTATGACATACTACTTTTTGCACTGACCATGTTGCATTGGTGGCCCGCCTCCAAATCTGAAATCAGAAGTATTTTGTACGCAACGTAATCAGATATGTCTAAAAATGCTTAAGCATGAATCTGAAAGCATGGCAATTTATTGATCTAGGACTTCAATGTAAATTGGAGGAACGGCGAATGCTAAACATCGGAGAGTGAGACAATATTTGAATAGCTACTTCATCAAATGCTAGGACACGTCAGACATCACATACAACAATTTTCAGATGCATGCAGCCATGCCAGAATCAAATCTAGAAACGCTCCGAAAAATCCAAAAAAGTAGTAGATGTGTCTAGTCGATTCCCTCATTTACGCAGTTGCACTTTGTATTCATTCATGTTAGTTCTATTCAAGCTCTATTTCAGTCAGTGTGAAAAAACTGCATGGTTTTGAGATTGCACTAAGGCAATTGCAACATGCTGCAGTCTGTATAACGGAGTGACTGAGGACCTATTTCATAAAATACTGATAACTGACAAAATCAATTCAACTAATAAAATAATAAATCAGTAGAATACTTCATAAAACGAGATAGGTTTAGATGATTAGCGATTGACATCACTACATCAGATGATAACATTCTGATAGACAGGGACTCTTCACAAACAGTCACTGATAGAAAGATGTATGCATTGGAATTACCCTAGAAAGTCGACCAGATCAAAGAAAACTGCTGATAGATGACGTGAATGTTGTGCCAAACCTCTATCAACTGATAAAAACTATAAATTTTCCACCATTTTCACAAAGGTGCAAGTGATTGACAAACAAGAAAATTTCACTAATAGAATTGAATCAGTCTAAAATTGATGATAATTCTCATTAGATGATGAAAATCATTCGAACGTTCGTCTGTATCAGGGATGTGGATGCCTATCATTTTGATGGGACTCCGACTCCGGGGGTTGATAGGACTCCAACTCCTGGTGGCAAGTATATGAGGCTAGTTTTTTTAAAAAAACTGGCAACCTACATCATACATCGTTATAGGCTTACCTGAACCTATCTTTGGTGATCATTGCTGTATCAATTATCAATCATTTTCGATGAAAGTTTGTCAAATGTCCCTTTAAGCTTGGATGCATACGACTCGGCTCCTCCCAACTTGTTGATGTGTGCTTCACACGGTTTTCTGCAGTATCTACCTGGCACGGAAATCCCCGTCCTTCTTCAAAAATATGAGTACACTTTCCATTTTAATATGCGCTTTGGAGGAGACATCACACACGATTGACGTGAGGGTAAGAGGTAATGTTCTCAAACAAACTAGCATTTCATTTTTGTCTCTAATGTGACCTTTGGTGCGTATGTGTGATCGAGGCTAGGAAGGCTTGCCTTCTCTACTAAATCACCGAGTGAAAAGACAATCATTATTCACTATCACGGTTCATTCCTTCAACTATTACAAGTTCTGCATTCAGCAGTATCTCTGTACTTTTGGTTGACGGAGAAAGTTGACATCAAGACAATGACAACTATGCACGAGGATAAAAAAATTGCTTGTATTATGTTTCGGGTCTAGTTATAGGCCGGAGTCCTATCAAATGATAGGACTCCTACTCCAGCAAAAATGATAGGACTCCGGGACTCCGACTCCGCATCCCTGGTCTGTATGATTGAATACAAATGTTAGCAAGTTGAATAATTTAATGAGGTATTTCTAACGACAACTGAAGCCGCTCACCAATACATAGGCTCACAAATGCAACTTCATTGTGACCAATTTAATCAACCAGCTCTTAAAGGAACTCACAACAAATTTTTCTACGCAGCGTTATAAACCTGATCAAAACCTGACTCAGTTAATTATTGAAAAAGCAAATCTTAAGCCCACAAAAGTTGTCAACAATTATTCCACAAAATAACACAAATAGCATTAATAAACTGTAGTCCAGCGGCTAGACCGAGCTTCTGCATGGAGCGAGGCAGGAAATGAGACTTTCAAAAATGATACACACCTAATGGCTACTACAAATCTGCGCGACTGCAGAGCTCTATCTGGTTCCTCTTCTTGTCAGACATATGTAAATCCAATGGTAAATTGATTGAAGTTTTCGGTAAAAAGTTTTCTCTGATAAAAGAGTTTAATTGCATATGTTAAAACCATTCGCTTGTTGTCTGCGTGAACGCACAGCCTGTACAATAGCAGTAGCGGATCCAGAGGGGGGTGCTGGGGGTCCGGACCCCCCCCCGTTTGATATGTACTGGCGCCCTTTTCATAGGATAGGCGCCTTGTTTTTTTATATTATGTGTTTGTGGCTAAGAAAGATTATAAGTGCCTTGAAATTCCCCACTTGGACATTCTGGCGTTTCTAGCGCCCCAGTTACTGTTTAATCCACCCTCTCTAGGGCGCCCCAGTTTCTGTTTCAGTCACTCTCTCTCTAGGGCGCCCTAGTTACTTTTCATCTACTCTCTCCAGGGCGCCCCAGCTACTGTTTCATCCACCCTCTCTAGGGCGCTCCAGCTACTGTTTCATCTACTCTCTCTAGGGCGCCCCAGCTACTGTTTCATCCAGCTACTGTTTCATCTCTCTAGGGCGCCCTAGTTACTGTTTCATCCACGCTCTCTAGGGCGCCCTAGTTACTGTTTCGCAGGGTTGCCAACTCACACAGTTTACTCGTGTGTCACACGGTTTGGCCCTGCTGCACACGGTCACACGAATGAAACTAACAATACACACGGCAACTCCCCATTACTTCAATTACACACGAAATTGTCATTAATTTTAAGCGATATTTTGCGTCGAAGTTGCAGAAGCGAGATATGGATATTTACCAGGCGTACATGATGATCGATGGCACTATCAGCCAGTTAAGAAATGTCAGAATTGAAATTGACGTTGAGTTTGCTGATTGGTACAGTGAAGCTGAAGATCTGGCGAAGACCTTAAGTGTGGAGCTAAACATGCCTCGGCTTGCCGGCCGACAGATGAACCGTGCAAATCCACCCAGCAATTCGCCTGAAGATTACTTTAAGAAGTCGGTGGCCATTCCATTTCTTGATCACCTTATGATGGAAATGGAGACCAGGTTTGGAGATCGTGTTGGTTCATCACTCTTGAAACTCCTCCCGAATAATATCGTACTTGAAGAGAATCTATATGAACTGCGTCAAACGCTGTTGTTTTGGGAAAGTGATCTGCCTACACCAACTGCGCTCTTTTCCGAATTGAAAGATTGGTTGTCTAGGTGGCAAAATGACCCAAGTAAACCAGAAAATCTTCTAGCTGCACTCCATGCATGTGATCAGTTCCCGAACATCAGGAAATTGTTAATCATCGGATGCACGCTACCAATTGGCAGTGCTGAAGCAGAACGATCCCTCAGTGCTCTACGAAGGACCAAGACATTCCTTCGCAGTACGATGTCACAAGAGAGGCTGTCGGGTTTGGTCTTGCTGCACATTCACCACGACATTACCGTAAATGTTGCGGATATATGCAAAACATACGTGCAGAGGCATCCCAGGAGAATGTTTGAGACGTTCATTACTCGAATGTGATTGTTGTGGCAACGGTGAATCGATGTGCAAATTTTATGTACTCATATTTTCGTATTCAAAAATGTATTCTTATTCGTATCTAAAACTTTGTAATAAATTTTATAAAAAAACTGACACTATGTGTTTTATTTTCAGATTATTGATAGAGAATCAATGTGTCCCATATTTCGAATAATTAAGCTGTTATTATTTACTCAAAAATAGGCCTACGAAACAGAGAGCTTCTCCTTACTGTCTGGTACGAAAGGTTTATTAGAAATATGTGAATACGAAAATTCTAAATTTGCGAAAACTAAATTACGAAAATATCAAATACAAAATAAAAATTACGGAAAAATAAATACGAAAATTTACCACAAACCTTTTTAAATCTGTCACCTTGTTCAAGTGATGTGTTCATTATAGCAAAGTCTTGCCTTGCGGTACTGGCCGATGCGCCTCTATGGATATATGTGTGCGCCCCCCCGATTTTTGGACCCCTCCCTTTCGAAAATTCTGGATCCGCCCCTGAATAGTTCTGCACGAATCATGGAAACTTGAAATGATTGAAACTTACTATTACGTCAAAATCATGCCATAGGCAATGACCACGGAATTAGATTCAGATAAACAAAATATTTAATTCTTTGGTAACGACAATTGGTTAATCAGATCAGTAATCAAAATAACAAGCCGCAAATAATCAAAGGCTAGACTTACATATGCTACTTATTAAGCTGCTACTAAGTATAGAGATTTTACGATTCAGAAATGCTTCAGAAAGCGAATTACGTTTATTAAGTACGTTATTAGTTACGATAAAGAACATTTTGTGCCGACCATCAACGTCATTCGCTCACGCAGTGTAACGGTACAGTTCTAGCCTTGCATTCTCAAGTTCTGTTTTCAAATCTGGACTGGGCAACCAACATTTTTCTATCAGTCCACCAAATCTATCACCAATATGCATGATGAGGTCAACTAACATGAGGCAAACACAACTTGAAGGAAAGACAGAGTGTAAAAGCTGCAATCGACAAATTCACATTACCTCCACTGGAACCCTAAGGCCACATGGTCCACGGACCCAGCGATGCCCAGGAAATGATTCAGTGCTCCCCAACGTTCATCAAAGCCAAGACCAATCACATAATGACATGCACGCAAGACAAAGACCTATCCAGAAACATGATTCAGCAACTTCAATTACCGGCAATCAACATGACACAGCCGAAGCTGGAGATGATAGCAATCATGTGGTCGCAACTGATACAATGCCGGAAAACAACATTGTGCATTTGAATGTCGTACATTCGGAAACAAATGCAAGAGAGAAATCTACACGTGCTACCAATTTTGTATGGGGTTCAATTGATGGCGAAAGGTTTACTGAATTAGTGGAAAGTGCATATGCTGAAGTGACAAAATGGCGACCCAGTCTGTTTCCTATTCCTCGCACCAATGCAGGCAAACAATTCATTTCATGCCTTAGGGAACTCTTCGCGGCATTTGCAGAACGGTCTGCGTTGGAACCCATTGCCTTTAAAGCTGCGACTATTCTCCCTCATCTCCTTCTCCAGTCAACATGTCGATCAGCGTCAACCGAGTCCTTGAGCACAACCTTGAAGAAACGGATAGATCAATGGAAAGCAGGAGAAATAGAAGAATTGTTAGCAGAATGCAGAACTCTACAAATTAGGAAATTCAGCGCGAAGAAACAACGATGCTTGACCAAAGAAGAATCATTGAGACGAGCATTTGTACATAAAATGTGTCAAGGACAAATAAGCTCTGCGGTGAGAATCCTTGGGGATCAGAATACAGGAAGAGTATTAGATATGAATGAAAAAATTGATGGAAAGTCAGTTGAAGAAATATTGAATGAAAAGCATCCGCATCCTGGACCGATAAACTCTGACCTGATTTGTGACAGCTGGCCCGGAGCACCAATGTTTCACCAAGTTATTTTCGATTCGATTGATTCAGAAAGCATCTTTTCAGCAGCAATGCACACAAAGGGTGCCAGTGGGCCCTCTGGACTAGACGCAGAAGAGTGGAGAAGAATATTAACCTCTTTCGGACGCCATTCCTCAGACATGCGCAATGCTTTCGCTTCTGTTGCAAGACGTATTGCAAGCCAATGTGTAGATGCAGACACACTCACTGCTTACAATGCTTGTCGACTTGTTCCGCTGGACAAAGATCCAGGAGTGAGACCTATTGGAATAGGTGAAGTCCCCAGGAGAATAATTGGTCGCGCCATACTGGCATGTGTGAGATCTGACATTCTATCAGTGGCCGGAAATATGCAGCTATGCTGCGGCCAGATCGCCGGAATTGAACATGCTATCCATGTTCTCCGAGAGGAGTTTCAATCTGAAAATAGTGAGGCTATTCTATTGGTTGACGCCTCAAATGCATTTAATTCATTGAACCGACAGATAGCACTGAAAAATATCTCAACCATTTGTCCATCTCTCACTACTGCTTTGAAGAATTCTTATCAAGAGCCCTGTCAACTTTTCGCAGGCAACAGAACATTATGGTCACTTGAAGGAACAACGCAAGGAGATCCACTCGCAATGGCCATGTACGGAATAGGGGTGTTGCCATTGATAAAGAAGCTTCAAGAAATGAATAGTGGATTGCTTCAGAAGTGGTATGCAGATGATTTATCTGTAGTTGGGCGACTTTCGGAACTAAGAGCGTTTTGGAATCATCTGAATGAGTTGGGGCCTGGATATGGATATTTTCCAAATGCCATCAAATGTCATCTCGTTGTCAAATATGATCATGTCACAGCAGCGCAGACTGTATTTCAAGACACAAATGTTCAAATTACAGATGGGCTCACAATACTTGGATCCACAATTGGCTCAAAGACCTCATGTGATGATTTTCTCAGGCGAAAGATGCAGAAATTTGACAAATTATTGACTAATCTCTCCAAATTTGCAGCATCTGCTCCTCACCCATCCTATAGCTGTCTGATTAGAGGCATATTGCCGAAATTGAACTACATCATGCGCACAACGCCCAACGCGTGGATACTCAGCCATTTGGAGGGCAAGATATCGAGCACATTGATTCCAGCAATAACAGGGAGACAAGCACCTGGAGATCTTGAGCGGGCTTTATTGAGCTTACCTGTAAGAGATGGTGGACTGGCGATCACTGATTTACGAAATTGCTCCGAACATTTCAATGAATCAATCAGATTGTGTGCGCCTCTCAGCCATGACAACCCAACTCAAGCATACGAAGAACAAATGCGAGTGAAAACACTAATACGAAGCGAAAAAAGGAAAGGGGCAGTTATCCGAGCCAAAGAACTCCACTCCCAGTTGTCTGAGCATCAGAAATATCTAAGAGCTCTTGCCAGTGAAACCGGAGCGTCTTCTTGGTTGCTTTCTCTTCCGATCGAAAGGTATGGATTCTCCCTCGACAAAACCTCATTTCGGGATGCCTTATGCCTACGATACGGATGGCAACCAATCCGACTCCCATCGAAGTGCGTGTGTGGATCAGGGTTCAACGTCGAACATGCACTGTCCTGCCATGTTGGAGGTTTCATTAACCTCAGGCACAATAGCCTTCGAGATCTTTTCGCTACCATGCTTCGGGAAGTGACACATGACGTTGCGGTTGAGCCTGCCCTGGAACCACTCGACAACGAGCTCTTCGATTATAGAACAGCGATCACCGGCGATGAAGCCAGACTAGACATTCGCGCATCAGGCCTTTACGGGGATCGGTATCATCGAACATACCTAGATATTAGAGTGTTCTCCCCGTTCGGTCGCAGCAATAAAATGGAACCGAGGAAGTCATATGCCCGCCATGAGAATGAGAAGAGGAGACAATATGGTGAGCGAGCTCGCGAAGTGGAGCATGCGAGCTTTATCCCGATGGTGTTCTGCTCATCAGGGGGATGTGGGCCAGCTGCTCGAGCAGCTATCAAACGTGTTGCTCACTTGTTATCATTGAAGCGAAACACGAACTATTCGCATGAAGTGACACTGCTGCGAACAAGGATCAGCTTCTCATTAATTCGATCGATGGAGATGTGTTTGCGAGGACATCGTGCATACAAAGACTGTCCAAATAATCATGAGATCCACCATCTGTCATCGCGAATGGTGAACTCGGTGACGGGCATGAGAACGTAGCCCACTCTTGTGAACTTGCTTCCCTTTTTTTTTATTTGTATACACCAATTTTGTATCTGTGACTTCGACATAATTTTGCATGAATTTGTTTCTACTTAAACGTTTTACAATGAAATATACGTTTCCAACAATTACGTTTATCTCACTAGGAGAAGTCTGTCTTTTTGTACGCACATATCTGTGCTATGCTGTCTAATAGCCGCATTCTCCACCATTGCAAACAGAAAGTTGTTCTTATAACTTTTGAAAACTTTGAAGTATTGATCTGCATCCGATAAAATATTACTTTCTTTCTGGACATGAGGTCAAATGGCGGGCCACGAATCGAGGTGATTTGCTAAACTTGGGTCGCATGTGGGACAGACAGGAGGTACGAAAGTCAAAAAATCGGTTGCATAATCAATTATTGAACGACCTCTCAATATGTGATAGAGTGATAAAATAGGAAGCTTAGCATCGTGAATAAAGGTCTCACCTGAACACTGCCATTGTTACAAAACCCCACAACAATCCTTTGCTCATCGAAATCTACGCATGTTACGCCCCCGTGTTCCATTTCCAGCGCCTGGTTCATGTTGAATGTCCTCACGTGACATTTTCCGGTCATCCAATTCCGGTGAAGACGAAATCGCTCGATGAACATAGAACGCCAGTCCATGATCGGTTCTTTGACGTTCATGGACAAGCGGACGGGAGGAAGAGTTGTCCCATTCTCTGCGACAAGTAAAGGATCATTTGCTGCTTCTTTAAATGTAAATTTTTTCAGCTGCTTTTCTTCTCCTTCTTCGGACAGCCGCCATTCTGCTAGATGGCATAGGCGGCGCCAGAGGGAAGGATCTTGAGCAAAACGATACCAACCATGAGTAACCTGCGCACAGCGAGCCAGTGATACTACAACAAAATGATGATAAGATGTCAGTAAATAAGCAACGCTTATTCAATGTACATACCAATGCCGTCAGCTGGTAGTGGTTGCGATTCATAACTTTAACCATATAGGCTTTCTGTGAGACACCTCCAGAATATGCGGAAAGTGGCGAATAACAGTTTATTTGGTGACAGTTAGTTTATTTGTTGGTAGTTAATTGTATCAGTGGTAGTTTATTGTGGTGTAATGTAATAGATGGTAAACATACTTTTGTTCCTTACTGAGGACTCTCATCACAATGAAGATCATGGAGAGACAATCAAAGAGACTTAATCCCATTGTTGCCAGTGAATTCGTCTATATCGTGTTTCGTGAGCATGATCATTAAATTGCAAATTTTGTATATAAAATTATGCAATATATACTTCTACAGTCTAACTATGGTGATATGTCTATGAAATGTGACAGATGTAATGATTGGTGTAATGTAATAGATGGTAAATGTCTACATTCTTTAGTTCCATTGTGAAAGCTCCCACCCTGTGAATTTTGTTCATATCGTGATAATAATTTGTAAAAATGAGTGCCACGTGTATTTTATATAAGACGGTAAATTTTACAGCAAATGGTTATGGTGGATCGCAAATTTTACGCATGTACATTTTGTGTTACACGTATTATCAACGCTTGCCTGGAAGCTTCCTTGCGGCCATTGATTTCCGTTTTACTTCAGAATAAACATTTACTACTAATGACTAAGTCAATAATACATTATATAATTACATTATATTACTATACATAAAATAACGAAATTTATCATTCATTTTCGGAGCATCTTCAAATAAAAAAGATAAATGCTTTTATTTCTTTGGAATATGAAGATGCTGTCCGAGATAGCAACGAATCATAAAGGCATCAATGTAATGTGTTCATCAAGGGTACGGCGATTTCTCAGACGTGTTGTTTGTACAATGTGAATTTACAAGTATGTTTAGTTCTTCTTAAACATTCAGCAAACATCGTGCATGCATGGAATTCATGAAATACAAATGAAAGTTGAATTTGAGAAATACATGCATATGTGCTTGAAAAGAAAATGGATTTCTCGCTAGCTTTCTTCCTTAGCGTAATACAAAACTGAAAGTATTATTCATGCAGTATTAAATTGACAGTGCAGGAAGTCACTGCACATTACCTTTGACTTTCGATATTGCGGTGCTTTTAGAAAACGTCATATTTTGCATGTGAAGCACACACAATCTATATGATACAAATGATGCGTCTTATTATTGTAAACTTCATGATTTTCGAGCAAGTCACATCGGCAGATTAAAAGACTGCTTGTCCGTGCTTCCATGGCATAGCTTTTATATACTCAATGTATCATTGGATGAAAAGTGCAAGATATTTTATCAATATATGTACAGAAAGGTCTCGACACCATTCCATTCAATTATGTAAAAATGAGAGCTAAGGAAAAACCTTGGTTTACTCCAAAATTAAAGTCGATGATAAATTAACGGTACGCTGAATATCATCAAGGAAACTTCGCGAAATACTATCATTTTCGTGAGAAAATAAGGAAAGAAATTGATCGCGCCAAGGTTGCATGGATCCAGAAAATTCTACAGAAACCGAACGATATATGGAAAGTCCTGAAAACAAAAGATACACTATTGAATGCCTTCACTTCAAGCCATCAATGACGCTCTTTCTGACAATTTTTCGAGGTCTACTGATTGTTCTGACGTCATGGACTTAATTCATGATAATGATATAGACTGGACTGTTGACGTATCTCTTGATAAAACCAAAGAATTTCTTCATCAGTTAAAGTCTTATAAAGCCGCCGGAAACGATGATTTTCCACCTTTCTTAGCTGAAGCTGCATGTGAAGAGCTTTGTAGTCTATTATCCCATTTAATTGCTCTACCAATCTCGAATGGAGAAGTTCCTTATCAGTGGAAATTGGCAAATATTACGCCGATACCGAAGTGCAAAAATCCAAGCGCATACAATATAAGACCAATATCTGTTCTTCCAGTATTCTCAAAGATTCTCGAAGAATATGTAATTGTCTTTGAAGTCATCACTTATTGAAGCCTATGGTGAGAATCCGTGAAGGCTACTCAACTCTGCATGCCAATATATTCCTACATGATTTTATAACTAAAACAGTGGATCGTTTCGACTATGTTGGTGCAGTTGTTATTGCTTTTGATATGGCAATAGCCTTCGACAGACTAAACCACCTTCACCTGAGTAGTAAGCAAGTGACAAACACTCGACCGGCGCCCCCCCCCTCTGGAACGGCAGAGTGTCGTGGTCGGCCGCCGTGGTGCTTCGGGTCTGAGTCCCCCCCCTCTGGAACGACAGAGTCTGTCGTGGTGTGCCGGCCAGGTGGGTTCACAACATGTTCGCTGACTCCCCCCCTCTGCAACGACAGAGTGTGAGACTCGGATGTGTTGGTCTCGTATGGGTTGACGTGACCGACCGCCTAGGTTGACGTGGCCGACCGCCTAGGTTGACGTGGGCGACCGTCTAGGTTGACGTGGGCGACCGTCTAGGTTGTCGTGGATGGTGAAATGGCTGCCAGATTCGGATTCAGCGTAAAATTCTGCATCGGTAGGGTGAGTTTCAAGGCAATTGGCGAGAAAAAATTTTTCTTCAAAATTTTAACAGAGTTAGAATTTGGGACGTTTTGGTGTGTAGCGCCCAAACGAAGCATCGGATGAGAAAACGGAGGCCAGATTCGGAATCTACGTGAAATTTTGGGTTAGGAAGGATGTTTCCAGCGAAATCGGAGAGAAAAAATTTTCGGCTGACGTCCCCCCCCCTCTGGACAGCTTGCTTCGATTTTGGCTTCCAGTGGACGGATTTTGTCGTGCCATAGCTCGTTTGAAAGCTAAGAGTGAGACAAATTCACTGAAAGAATCGGCTTGTTCCTATCTGTCTTCGTTTAGATGTGAGACGCCACTTAAGATTTTGGGACATTGGCGAAAAACGACAGAGTTAGAATTTGGGACGTTTTGGGCTCTAGCTTCAAAACGAAGCATCGGATTGGAAAACGGATTTCAGATTTGGAATCAGCGTGAAATTCTTTATCTGTATGGTGAGTTTCAAGGCAATCGGCGAGAAAAAATTTTCAACATTTTTCGAAAAAACGACAGAGTTAGAATTTGGGACGTTTTGGTGTGTAGCGCCCAAACGAAGCATCGGATGAGAAAACGGAGGCCAGATTCGGAATCTACGTGAAATTTTGGGTTAGGAAGGATGTTTCCAGCGAAATCGGAGAGAAAAAATTTTCGGCTGACGTCCCCCCCCCTCTGGACAGCTTGCTTCGATTTTGGCTTCCAGTGGACGGATTTTGTCGTGCGATAGCTCGTTTGAAAGCTAAGAGTGAGACAAATTCAGTGAAAGAATCGGCTTGTTCCTATCTGTCTTCGTTTAGATGTGAGACGCCATTTAAGATTTTTGGACATTGGTGAAAAACGACAGAGTTAGAATTTGGGACGTTTTGGGCTCTAGCTTCAAAACGAAGCATCGGATTGGAAAACGGATTTCAGATTTGGAATCAGCGTGAAATTCTTTATCTGTATAGTGAGTTTCAAGGCAATCGGCGAGAAAAAATTTTCAACATTTTTCGAAAAAACGACAGAGTTAGAATTTGGGACGTTTTGGTGTGTAGCGCCCAAACGAAGCATCGGATGAGAAAACGGAGGCCAGATTCGGAATCTACGTGAAATTTTGGGTTAGGAAGGATGTTTCCAGCGAAATCGGAGAGAAAAAATTTTCGGCTGACGTCCCCCCCCCTCTGGACAGCTTGCTTCGATTTTGGCTTCCAGTGGACGGATTTTGTCGTGCGATAGCTCGTTTGAAAGCTAAGAGTGAGACAAATTCAGTGAAACAATCGGCTTGTTCCTATCTGTCTTCATTCAAAAGTTAGAGCGGTTACAAGATTTTAGGTCGGAGCTCGCTCACCTGAAAAAATCCTAAGTGTCAGAGTGGCTTTGTATGGGTAAAAATTTGAAAATTTTCCAAAGTGTGGAATTTCGACCTGGACCGTCACCAAAACATTTTTCATCAAATTTTGAAATTTCCACTATGAGTAACCTTGGACTGAGTGGTGATGGGCCCCCCCGATCCCCCCCCTCCGTCCCCCCCGCCACCCCCCGCCTCCCCGTTCCGCGTACCCCGCGGGGTCCGTCCGCCCCCCCATCGCCCCCCGCGGTCCTCCCCATCCCCCCCCCCCCCCGCCTCCCGGGACCCGCCGGTCCTGACTTCCCTCCACCCAGCCTGCGCGATCCGTCCCCCGGGCTACCCGCCCCCCGCCGTACTGAGGAACAATCTTCTTTGCCTTCGAGAGGTAATTTTTTGGTGGCTTCCGTTGTCGGCCCCCGCTGTGGTCGCTCCAGGGGACGGGATTTTGTCCCGTAGCGATAATGAAGGGGAATGGCTCGTGTTTAAAAAGAAAAAGGCTCAAAATAAAGAAGTGATGGGCAGAAACAATTCAGAGTTGAAACAATTCTGGCTTGTTCCCTAATCTGTCTTGCGGGCGTTCAAAGTTAGACGGCGAGGTTACAAGATTTTAGGTCGGAGCTTCTCGGAGCTCTGCTCACATGAAAATAAATCCTAAGTGTCAGTAGTGGATTTGTATGGGGTGCAAAATTTGGAAAAATTTTCCAAAGTGGTGGAATTTTTCCGGCGAGACCTGGGACCTAGACGCCGGCACGTTAAATCCAGGTTGGTGTCAAGACACCAAAAACATTTGTTTCATCAAATTTTTGGTGGGGTTTTTTAGTTGATGTGGGGGGGGGGTGTTGGAGATGCTTGTTTTTGGTGGTGGGTGAGAGGGTGGGGCAGGTGGGGGTGGGGGGGTTGTGGGGGGTGGGGGGGGGGGGGGGTTGGTTGTTGGGGGTTGTGGGGGGGTTGGGGTGGGTGTGGGGAGCTCGCCTAATTTTTTTCCCTGTTCTTTAGAGCCCCCACCTTGCGCCCCCGCCGGCCTGAACTCTTCACCACAACCTTTTTCTTCGCCCCCTCCCCTCACGCCCCCCACACCTCTTCCACCCCCCCCCGCCCCATTTCCCGTTGCCACCATTTATCTGCGCCCCTCTCCCCCCCAACCTTCCCCTGCCCCCCGCAACAACCCCTCCTTTTTTTACTCCCCCCCCCCCCCCCGGGCTGGCCCCCCCCCCCTATCCCAGCCGTCCCCCCCCCTCTGGCCAGCATATGCTTTTAAGCTTCGACTTTTGGCTTCCAGTGGCACGGGCTTTTGTCGTGCGATAGCTCGTTTGAAAGCTAAAGAACGAGTGAGACACATTCAGTGAAACCAACCTTCGGCTTGTGTTATGTTCCTATCGCTGTCTTCGTTCAAAAGTGGGGAGAGTCGGTTACCCAAGATTTTAAGGTCCGGGCCTCCATCGACGCCTGATAGGGGGAGAGGGGGGGGGGTGAGGTGGGAAAGGGGGGGAGGGGGGGCAAATCCTGAAGTGTTGCCTAGTGAGTGGCTTTTGTATATGGAGAGAAACTATTGAAAATATGTGTTATCCAAAAGTGTGGAATTTCGAACCTGGGAACGTCACCAAAGCACGTTTTGGTTGGATTTCTTTCATCTAAAATTTGTTTTGACAAATTTCACGTAGAGACGTTCCCCCCTTCCCCCCTGGACAAGCTTTTTTTTCTTGCTTTCGGATTTTTGGCTTCCAGTGGAACGGATTTTGGGTCGTTGTCCGTTGCGATAAGCCTTCGTTTTTGAAAGCTAGTAAGCTAAAGAGTGAGATCAAATATATTCAGAGGATGAAACCAGACGGAATCGGCTGTGTTTTCTAATGACTGTCTTCTGTTTCAAAAGAGTTAGTGAGATGAGCGGTTTACAAGAGTGTTTTTAGGTCGGGAGTGGGCTCGGCTCGCGCTGTCGTGAAAAAAATATCACTATCCTAAGTGTCAGAGGAGGAGTGTGGCTTTTGTAGTGGGATAAAGATTTGAAATATTTGATAAAATAAATTATTTTTTTTTGTGGGGTTTGTTTTTTAAGATTTAGGCATTAGTTTATATTTTTTTCTCTTCTTGGCGGTGTTGTTTAGGGTTTTTTTTGTTTGTTTTTTATTTCCTTTCATTTTTTTTTGGTTTTTTTGTGCTTTTTGTTTTTTTTCGGGTTTTGTGTTGTTTTTAATTTTGCGTCTTATTTTTTTTTTTCTTTTGGTTGGGTTGGTTTTTGTTTCCGATTTCTGGTGTCTTTGTTTTGTTTTATTTTTGTTTTGAGGTGTTTTGTGGGTTTTATGTTCTTGTTCCGTTCGGTGTTTTATGTGTATTTTTAGTTTTTTAGTTTGTTTTTTTTTCTGCGTATTTTTTTTTTTTTTTGTTTTTATTCCTTGGCATAAATTTTTTTGTGCTTTTCATTTGTATTCTGGTTCCCGCAAACGGTTGTGGAATTGTTGTTTTCGACCTGGGACCGGATCACCGAGGAAAACATTTTTCATCAAAATTGTTGACAATGTTCACTGACGTCCCACCCCGGCGTTTTGTTTCTGTGGACAAGCTTGCTTCTTTTTATTTTTGTTGGCTTCCAGTGTCGGGATTTTGTTCGTGGCGCTAGCTAGCTCGCCGTTTGGAAATGTGGGGGTAAAAGAAGTAAAATTTAGAGAAGGGAAAGTATAAGTTTAGCTAATGAGTGAGGGGGAGTCAAAGTGTTCAGGGAGAAGGAGAGACATAAGTAAGATAGTGATTCAATCGGGCGGAGTATAAATGGCGGATCGGCTTTGTTTTTCACCTAAATCCTGTCGTGTCGTTCCAATGAAAGTTAGAGCGGTTACAAAGATTTTAGGTCGGAGCTCGCTCACCTGAAAAAATCCTAAGTGTCAGAGTGACTTTGTATGGGTAAAATTTTGAAAATTTTCCAAAGTGTGGAATTTCGACCTGGGACCGTCACCAAAACATTTTTCATCAAATTTTGAAATTTCACTGACGTCCCCCCCCTCTTATCGATTGCATATTCACAGGGTATATAGCAGAGAACGGGATCGGCCCGGAGAGGAATTTTTCACTAAGTTGAGAAACTGACTACAGGTAAGGTCGTTTCTTCTTGAGTCCGATATCGGACTTCTGACTTTACATTGCTGATATCAGCTAAGGTTGTCAGAACTTATAGGTTAGTCAGAAAGAGCATGACTGACCATTTGATGATAGTAGGCCGAAATCTTCAACGGCTATAACTTTGCTTCTACAAGTCCTTTAGACTTGATCTCAAAAAACAAATTCGACAGCGTTTGCTATGCTGAAGGTGACAGACTACTTATAAACGTTTTAATGAGTAGTACTAAAATACTGAAAAATTTAAATATCATATTTAATGATAATAATTAAAGTTTTTGAATTAAAAAGCAGTCGTTTATGAGTCTTCTGTGACTTGGGTCTTTATCCTCTAGTAAATAAACTCCACCGGTTTTCATGTCACAAACTGGGGCCGGTACCAACACAGTGCTATGACGCACGCTCTGTCCGATCGAGGGTTGGATTTGTGGGTCGAGGCCTTGGAGCTGGGATAAGTATCCCTCTGAGTACATGCCTGTAACGGATTCAAGAGCTTAACACCCAAACGGTTTGCTGACTTGCTATCAAATGTTTGGTGACTTAGTCTTTCGTCAATACATATCAGCAAGTTAGTATCCTATAACAACACTTGCTATCAAATTTTACTCTATCTTTACAGAATTATCATGACGAAAGCGGTAGTAACGCCAAGATGCTAGTGGGGAAGTGCAGTTGTGGCAAGATTGCTAGAGGGTAGCGAACTCAAGAAACATTTAAAAGAAAAAGAGGGGACGATGGGCCATGAGAGGAAAGTGATGTTGAGGTTGTGTGTGTCTTGTCGGAAATGTGTGATGGGGGATGAGAAGGAATTTATGAAGGCGCATTTGCAGTGTGAGAGTGGAACATCGGAGAGAAGGGGTTCAAGGCATGGTTTGAGGGAGAGTTGTTGGAGAGGGAAGAGGTGGACAAAGGCGGTGGCAGCGATTACAGGACGTGATTGGGGAGAAAGTGGTGAGGAAATGCGAGTGAGGGGAGTTCGAGTGATGGGAGTTCGAATGAGGAAGTTGAGTTGAGAGCGAATATGAAGAAGAAGGATGATGTTGATTTGGATGCGGTGATGGAAGATTTGTTTGGGGACATAGCGGATTTGAAGGAAGAGTGGGAGGGGGAGGAAGTGGCTAAGCCGATGGCAGCAAGAGGCGTATGACACGGAGGTATTTGTGAGAATGAAGGATCGTGTGATGGCTTTGGAAAGTAATAATAGAAAAGTTTTGAAGGAGAATGAAGAGCTGAAGGTGAAGGTTGAGGGGTATAGGGCAACAAGGGAAGAGTTGGAGAGCTTGAGAAAGAAGGAGAAGGAATGGATGGCGGAAAGGAGCGAGTTGATGAGGAAGGCAGGTTTGGTGGAGAGTTTGCAGGCGAGTGTGTCGAGGAAGGATGAAGAGATAGAGCGGATGCGAAGCGTGGTGAAGGAGACGGAGGAGGTGAAGGTTATTAATAAGAGGTTGACGGGTGAAGTGGAGCGACTGCATGAGCGTTTGAAGTGTCGAAAAAGGAGAGTGTATGAAGTCCATCTTCCCCTCTTTGAGAACAATGTGTGCGACGCCCAACATCACGGATGATCCCAACGTAACACAGCAGTGTTATGAGGGCGACGGAGTCCGATGTCTCCACATGAGTATGGACGTTACCGGCCAGCTTGAAGACTTCGTCGTCCGAAAAGTTCGGAAGAAAGTTCCCAGTAAGCTTCCTCAACATGATCATTTTTGTAGCTCATCTAATCTCCTATTCTTTTTCTTTCAGAGTTTTTGCAGAAGTGAGAGGAGTGTCGGTGGACGGAGAACGACCCATGGGCTCTTTTAAGGGCCAACCTTCTAATGCAGCTAAAGCGGTCCCAAGCCCGCCACATATCCTCGGATATGGAATGCAGAGGGGAAGAAAAATAATGAATGGAATGAAATGGGAGGACACTCACGCGCCACACGCAACATAACACACTTCTCTCTTCCGTAGTCTAACAAGCTCTTTACACATGGATCGCAGTCGATTGCTATCCCTGTATCAGAAGTGTAAGCTATCTTAATTTTATTTGATACTATTTCATCTATCATCATCGTCCATATGAAATGTTTTAAGATTTACAAGTTAGACTAAGCGTGCTACTATTTCCAAATGAAAATGTATACATGGTTAAATCATCCACTTAACCCCATCCGTAGTCTAACAAGCTCTTTACACATGGATCGCAGTCGATTGCTATCCCTGTATCAGAAGTGTAAGCTATCTTAATTTTATTTGACACTATTTCATCTATCATCATCGTCCATATGAAATGTTTTAAGATTTACAAGTTAGACTAAGCGTGCTACTATTTCCAAATGAAAATGTATACATGGTTAAATCATCCACTGAAGCCCCATTCAAGTACGTCAGTATGAAAGCAAAGATAATACGAAATAAAAATTTATTATGGCATGTATTTCAAAAGGTCTTCATCGTCAATATCGTCCCAGAGTCTGGCTTCACATAGATAACAAAAACAGTTCAGTTGCTTTAATCGTTCTTCCACTGCGAGCCTCACTTTATCAATATACTCCCACTCTGCCATAGTTCGTGGCTGGGAGTTAGGGGTGTACCACTCCCATAATTGGTGGAGGAATTTCGTGCTGTTGATCTCCATCACATCGTCAGTATCGTACTGGAGATACTTCCACCTCACGCCTGTTAAGTCGGGACACTCCTTCTCACATACACTCTCCTCTTCCTCATCCGCTGGTAATGATAACTTCCTGATATCGTCCAGTTGGTACACCTTCTCCACCTTCGCCTTTCTTGGAGCGTTTGGTGTAACGAGCGCCTTTGGTGTTGAGCATGGAGAAGAGAATTTTGTGTTTGATGTTGTCGGAGGGCTTGTCATGTTGACTGTGAATAATGACTTTGAAATGTTTTCTAATTCTTAAGTATCAACAAGCAACCAATCAGAATGAACATCCAATGAATGAAGAGAATGAAAGTATATAAGCAAAGTGACATCCGTATCATTTCACTCTGTCTTTGAGACGCATAAGTGAACTGTTGTCTAGCGAATTCTGTATTTGAGGCGTACAAGTGAACTGCTCTTTAGTGAATTCCAAATTTGAGTGAAGTCTCTATCTTGTTCAAGTATCAAGCTTAAACATAATTTCGTTCAAATGGTAAGTTGAAAATTTCCTCTCTCATCTCCCTTAAACGTGTGGCTAATAGCATCTTCCTCAATTTCAGGCATCAACTTCATCACCAACACCCTCCCTTCTCGAGGAAAGTTTAGAGTTGTTGAGTCAAGGTAGGTTGTAACAATATACTGACACTTGAACAGAGATGAAAGAATGATTTCTCTTTCAGGTGATACCAGTTCCATCTCGTGCGAGTCCATATCAACATTGTCGCGGGAATGCGACGATCGGCAATGTGCTGACTGTGGACACATCTTCACGAGGAAGCGTGATCTCACCCGACACATCAAGCGAGGTGTTTGTCAACCTAAGCCGGCATCAATCTCCGAAGGTAGGGATGATTCTGTTAACGATGTCTCCTTTTCTTGCGACTTGTGCGCTCAGTCTTTCGAGACACGTTTTGAACTATCTTCGCACAGACTTCAACATACACACGCGAACGATACCTACACCAACGGTACCTCCTCTATCCGACTCACTGAAGTGTCCATAAATAATTTAGTGAGGAACTACCAGATGGACTCCTCAGAAACCATTGCTAACTTTGAGGAATGGTTTCATCAAAATTCATCATTGATAGAAGCGCTCTTCAACAATTTAGACAATTTTAGGATGAAGGCGCTCATCTATCTTAAAATAAAATATGTAAAAATCGACCACCATACTGGACAAATAATAGAGAGGTTGGAGTTTCACATACCCTCCTCTCCTGCAACCGAAGTTGTAGACTGTGAGTCTTGGATAAATTTTCATATCCAAGGGTTAAAATTAAATATAGATAAATTTAACGAGCGTGATAGTGGACTCGTTTTTGATGGTATTGAGACCGCCATGATTAAAATCAGTTTATTAGGAAATCATAGTGGTCGAGGCTCCTTTAAACTTCCGAAAAATTTAAGAAATAAAGCAGCAGTCATTTCTGTAGATTGCGAATCGCAATGTTTTAAGTATGCCGTCCTCTCCATTCTCCACTATAATGATGTGCAGAATAGTCGATACCGCAAGAGTAAGTATCAACAGTGGGAGAATGAATTAAACTTCGATGACTGTAATAGTGACGATATGAAAATTAAAGATATAGAAAAATTTGAAAAATTGAACAACATCAAAATAGTTCTCCATGTTTGGGAAAAAGGATTGAAGGGTGTGCGCTACAACTCGCGTTCGAGTTGTTATGAACGTACAGTAAACCTGTTATTAGTAAAACAGGATGATAGTGAGGAATGGCACTACTGCGGTATTCCCAAAATCTCTCGCTTATACCACCACTTAGAAAACTCTAGTAGAGAGTTATATTACTGCGACAGATGTATTCGCCACTTTAGGAGGAAAACTAAATTTGAAACTCATTACGAATGGTGTAAGCGAGGTAAACTGCAAATGGAGCGCATGCCCAAAGATAAGGAGTTTTCATATAGAGAGAATGGTGATGAATTAAGTCCTCTTCGTGTCATCTATGCTGACATCGAATGTTATATCGATGATAACATCCATCGACCAGCAGCCATTTCCTGCTATGAAGTATGGCATGATCACTTTAGGGGTAGGCAAAATAAAATGCGCGTCTGGCAAGGTGAGGATTGTATTTACCAATTCCTACAATTCCTCGAACAGGCTGTAAAATTTCAACAAAAACATGATGGTGAACTCTATCGCAGATCATTGCATATGACAGCAGATGATCAAGCAAAATTTGATAGTTGCAACATTTGCCCCAAATGTAGGAAAACATTTGACGATGATAAGATTAAGAAAGTGCGCGACCATGATCACATCACTGCTAAATTTAGAAACGCACTCTGTTCAAAATGCAATTTTTCACTTAGGATGAAACGGCGTACATTACCGTCATTTTCCATAATTTCAAGGGCTACGACAGCCATATGATAATAAAAGGAGGTTTAGGTCAAATGAAAGAGTGGAAGCTTGATGTAATAGCGCAAACGAGAGAGAAGTTTATGGCCATGACAGCAAAAGTGCCTGTCGATAAAACTAAAGAAAATAAGACGGTCTATTTTGATATAAAATTTTTAGATTCCTACCAATTTATGACTGCTTCACTGGCCTCTCTCGTGCAAAATCTAAAGTCTCTTCCACTAACACAAAATCTTAAGAAACAATACCCAAATCTAACCGATGAAGTCATCACACGGAAAGGAGTCTTTCCATATGCATATTTTGATGCGATTAGTAAACTCGGCGAGACTTCTCTTCCGCCCATAGATAAATTTAAAAATGATTTGACCGGCGCAGAATGTAAGACCGAAGATTATGATCATGCACAAGATGCATGGATAAAATTTGACTGCCATACATTTGGCGAATATATGATTGCCTACCTTAAGTTAGATGTATTTTTGCTGGCTGATGTATTTCAGGAGTTTCGACGAGTGGCATTAGAAGAAGATAAGTTAGATCCCGTCCACTTTGTCAGTCTGCCAGCCATGTCATTTAAGTCTGCTTTTAAAATGACTGGTGAGACCATTCATCTCTTACAAGATCCAGAGATGTATAATTTATTTGAGCGAGGAATTCGCGGTGGTCTCACATTTGTAAATAAACATAGGTTAAAATCTGAAACAGTAGGCAATGACCAGACTCATCTGAAGTATTATGACCAAAATAATTTGTATGGTAGTTCATTATCCAAACCGCTACCTCACTCTGAGTTTAGCTGGTTAGATGATAGTGATATTCAACATTTCTCCAACCCTTCTAACATACTAGCAATTCCAGATGAAGGTGATTGGGGATATTATTTTGAGATAGATCTAATCTATCCAAATAATATTAAACATAAAACCGTAGATTTTCCACTCGCACCCGAATCAGGTGAAGTGAGTAAAGATATGTTTTCCGACTTTATGAAACAATTTCATAAAGATTTAGAATCATGTGGACAACCCGACTATAAGCCTTGTCGCAAACTTTTACTCACCCAGTATGATAAAGAAAACTATCTAGTCCACTTTAGCATCTTAAAATTTTATTTAGAAATGGGTATGATTTTAAAAAGAGTTCACCGCATTATTAAATTTAGACAGAAAGCCTTCCTCAAGCCATATATTGATAGCAACAGCCAGAAACGTGCACTAGCCCAAAATAACTTTGAAAAAGATTTTTATAAATATAAGAACAACAGTCTATTTGGTAAGACGATGGAGGATGTTAGAAAGCGCGTAAACTACAAACTAGTTAATGATGATCAAAAGTATCACAAATTGACCTCATCACCTCTATTCATCGATAGAGACATTATCGATGAGGACCTTATAGGTGTTAAAATGATAAAATCTGAAGTTGAGTTGTGCAAACCCATCTATATTGGTCAAGCTGTACTAGATTATTCTAAGCTTGAAATGTACCAACTCTTTTATAAAATACTAAAACCATGTCCTCTCGTAAAAGAGGTTCGTTTGTTGGGTGGTGATACAGATAGTTTCTTCTTAGGTATTACCACTCAAAAAGATTTAAATTTCAATGAAGTAGGAAAATCTTTGGAAAGATATTTTGATACATCAAATTATCCTGCTGATCATCCACTCTACTCCATCAAAAATAAGGCAAAACTTGGCTGCTTTAAGGATGAGACAGCAGGGAAGGAAATAGATGAAATGATTCTCCTCCGTCCAAAAATGTATTCTATGAAATTAAAGGATAGTGATGATAGCATTAAGCGCGCTAAAGGCATATCAAAATCCATTGTGCAAAATATGAAACATAAGAATTTCAGGAAAGCCTATAGAAATAAAAATATAACGTTTGTCAATATGACAATCTTAAAATCTAAGTCGCATGAGATCAAAACTCATACTTTTAGGAAACGGGCGCTTTCAGCATGGGAGGATAAGAGGTGCTGGTTAGAACACAACATATCTCTTCCACATGGACATCCTGACACAAACATACCACCACCCAAAAGAATTAAACTCACACTACCACATTCAGGAGACGTCTTAGCATAATCATCCTTAACTTAGTATTTTGATGTTGATTTCTGTAGATAAACATTGTTGTTTTATGTATCGCATGAGATTGTTTTTTCCTTGTGAATATGTGTCCACATCTGTACATTCCCCATGTGATGACTTTTCCACTGAAAGACATTTTTCCTATCCCTGTATATTTCCACCCTTCACGAAGTAAAAAGACTTTTTGTATATAACAATGTTTATTGAAGTGCGCTCATGTATATATTTTCAGTGGATGTTGTATAAAGTCTGTTGCTTCACATTCATGTACATATTTCAATAAACATATCACAATGACTTCACTTTGTTTTCCGAAACACTAACGTTATGAGGGATTTAGTATCTTTCACATGGATGCACTCTTGTAAACCATTGGTAATTTTGATAGCAATAGAGGGTATAGTTTGTTTGACGACGGGATGATAGAAAATAGATTCAAACATCTTCTCGACTATTCCATATGAAGCGTCTTTATCATGAATGAAATCACGTAAAATGTATTCTTTTTTCTCACCAACAGAAATAGGTAGAATCAAATCACTTTGAATGTAAAGGTGCTGTTCATGTTTATCAAGTGTCATTGGTGTTTCTATACCAATCGTATGCGCAGCAGCAAACACTGTTTGTAGCATTGAAAAACCAAAGAGTTTTTTCAAATTTTTACTCAATTGACATTGAATGTCATCACCCAGTTTCAGAACAACGCGTTGATTTTCAATTGAAAACGAAATGTGGTGTGTCTTTGCATCATATTTACTTTTCATCACATGCTTCAACTTCTGTTGTATATAAGGATTTACTACATGAATGAAGCTTTCAACTGTATGATATAGACGCGGCATTATATTGATAGCAACTTTAGATTCTTCATAAGACTGGTAAATTTTCTTGATGCGATCGCCATAGATGTCCACCCACCATTCATCATTAACTGAATCAGCTTTAGTGTGATATTCATGAGAAGCATACACCACACCGCTTCCAATAATAGGTGTATAATGTCTTACAAAATGACGCAAGGTTGGAGAGAAATAAACTGTAAGTTTGTCATTATATTTCTGAATAACCAACTTATTTTTGTCCGCCATAATTTTCTCTCCATACTTCTTACCCACAGTCTCATTCCATCGTTTTACTAACTCAATAAGTGATAAAGGTTGAACACCACGCTTTTTCAAAATGATGCGTTCTTCGCATTCTACAACATCTTCATCAAATATTTTAAATCTATAATGAAATTTGTTGATTCGATTTGAATAAACTTTTCTAACATTTGCAGTAGCAATTGACGTTAGATGTAGTCCATGACCAAAACCGAGATGCGGATAGAATTCACTATCCAACCTCAGCGTAAGACCTTTAGTAAAAGAATGAAAGCGGAGGAACTGTCTCCCACTCCAATGATAGATAGTAAACTCATAAGCTTTCTGATTTTTATTCTTCATGATGGAAGTATTACCACTGTTGAATGCCTTAATAATTTTCTCATTCCCAAATGGCTCATAAGAATCTGATTTTATCTGAATCCATTCATAGTTCCACTTTCCATCTGATGTTAAATTGTATGGGAACTGAAATGCATTATTCATCGTTATTCCATCATGGGTGCGAGGAGTTAATATCATTTCTTCCAAATCATTCACATTCTGAATATTGCTATCATAGCAAATACTAGAAACGCCAACCTCCCATTCACCTTCTAAATGCAGTGGGCGATTTAATTCTACTCGATAGTCTGATGGTTTATTTTTGGGAAATTTATTCATAGAAGCATTACTGGGCAAGTAGATTAGAAACGAGTCCTTATTTTCACTTTCCATATTATTCACATTGGAAAAATATATTAGCATACGTTTGCATTAACTCTTCATTCGGAAATGGAGTGTAATACTTGTCACAGCATCTTTATGAAAAGGAATCAACGCACCAGCATCATCATAAATGGCAATATCAATTTGTGGGATGTAGTTTGATTTCAGCTTTGTATAATGCACTTTCTTGAAAGTATGCTCAGATAAAATACTGCAGCTTTTTGGCTGGTATGGTATCATTGCTAGCAATGGAGCTTCAACATCTCCCACACGTACATCTTCACCAATATTGGAATATATCTGAAAATAGTTAATACGACGCGATAGCGACATGTCTGCGCTAGCTTTGGTTACAGTACCACTTTTAAAGATATTTTGATCAAAACCCAAAATGTCCATTAGAGTTTTATCCATAATTAGTTCAATACCTTTTCCATTTATAGTGAGAGACAAAGTACCTTCTTTTTCAGAAAATGAAATATGTTGCTCATTAATCACTTCATTTAAATAATCTACAACCAATTTAACCGAAGTAATAATGCGAGGCATCAACACTCTTGTTTCATGTAAGAAACCACCAAAAGGCTCTACACACTTTCTGTATAAAGATACGGCCCATTCTGTATCAAATTGATTTGGCCTTTCACATGGTAAATGTTGCATATCAGATTTTCCATGAACAGCTGCAGAACGATGTCGTAAGAACTGATGAAAATCTTTTGAACAAACTAATACTAGATCATCATCATTTAATTTGCTTATTGCAATATGATTAGATGATTTGATATAAGTCAATGTTGCCACTTGTTTACCATCAACTCGAAGGAGATAATTAAATTTCTTCAATAATGTTTCAGGAGTCATGTTTGTCTTTCTTGGCTTAATCACAATCTTCTTCACCAACGTCTTCTCATTTCTTGGAATAAGATCTACATAATAAGCTTCCTCTCGATATATTAACTGTTTATGACCACTTATGTGGTAATTAACGTTAAAATTATCATAGCTTGTTAAGGCGCTAGCGAGGTAGCCTAAATCATTTCTTAAACTTGGACTTAAACCAACAATCCAATCTTTCTCAACTACATGATGTACATAATTATAATCATCATTGTGCGGAGTAAATTGGACAATATGTTTACACGCTTTATTCAAGAAATCATATATAAACTTTTTACATGATAAGAGATCTTTCTTTGACCACTGTGGAATGTATACTCGGCACCCCTTTTCACATTGATAAGCAGCTGTACGCCTCATATTAATAGTCATCACCTCATGATCAAAAGTATAGACACAGTTGCTATAAACAAGTTGAGTGACACCCACTTCCCAATTCCCATTTAGCTGTTGTGCATGATCAATGGGAGTAGAAAAGAGTGCGGCTCGATTACTAGTAAATCTCTTTGTAGCCGCATTGCTAAGCAAAATATGATAAAACGACATTTTTATATTGCTAATCTGCAACTTTGCATAACATCATGAAGACTTGGATTTTGGACTCTCTACAATATATCAGAGTTGATCGTGATGGAAACGTACATTTCAAAAATTCTCATGGTCATACATCAAGAGGAATTACATTAACATGGCGACAATTTGTCAACCTCAATGATATCATGAGGGATTTGGAATATTTTGAAACATTAAGATTCATCTCCTTGGGTGATCAAGTTTGGCTTCAACATTACAGAAATGAAATTCAAATCTACCATTCTCATTCCGCAAACTGTTTCTCATTTCGCAAATACAATTGGGAGAAGTATAGAAGATACATACATCGCTCCATCATGACATTTATTCGTCGTGAGTTCATCGCCCTACTATGCAAATCTTAATCAGATATGATTACCACGCACCATGAGTTGGAAATTAGATTCCCTACAACGTATTGAAACGGATCATGATCGAAACGTCTATTTCAAAGATTCAACTGGAAATGTGAGAAGACAGTTTGCTTTATCTTATCGTCATTTTCAATCTCTACATCATATCATGAAGGACTTGAAATACTTCTATATGAAAAGACATTCACGTATTGGAAATCGCATCTGGCTGCGCGTCAACAATCGGCGAATTCAACTCTATCATTCCCAACTTCATACTAACTTCACATTTCATCAAGGTAGTTGGGAAAAGTATAAAAGGAAGGTACATCGCTCAATTTACTCATTCTTTCATCATGAAGCGCCATCGCTACACCATCGTCAACATTCTCCGTCGCTTCAGACTCTACACCAAAATCGATCTCACAACATTACGCCAACAGCTTCCAAACAGCAAGTATTACCCGGGCCGTCCTCAAATGTTAGTGGTGAAGATGAACAATTCACGGAATCTTCAACTCTTCCCAAATGGGACTGTACAGATTCTCGGCGCCCTTTCTCATTCATCGGCGCAGTCAATGCGCTTAGAGCTACAAAGACTACTACGTCGGATATGGAAGAGGGAGAGGTGTGTGATGTCGAATCTGACTGTGGACAATATGGTGATCTCTACTCAATTGAGTGACAGTCTATCATTTTTGAAGATTCGTACCAGCAGTTACAGTTTGTGTTATGAACCCGAACTTTTTCCTGCAGCTCTCATTAGTTGTTGGTTGCCTGTGCATGTGGCAATCTTTCATAATAGTAAAGTGATCATTACTGGACTAAAATCTCATGAACAAGCAAATATGATCCTAGACTATCTCATTGAGTATGTACGTACCCAGCGGATTGTAAAATAAAAAACAATTTTTTCCAACATGATGTTTTTATTTCAAATCATGATAGAACTTACAAATCATTTTTTCATTAGAGGATGGATTACATGAAAAGTTTTGAATAATAGATGCAAATCGAGATACATGTAAACGTTTTAAGATGAAGTACAGTACAAAAGCACCACACGTTGATGAAAGTGGATGTTGTAGTATGCGTTCATTTCGCTGATATTGACGCGTATGTTTTCTCAACCACTGCTGTGTTGGTATATTTGGAGGTTGAGCAAGAGAGTCAAATAGTTCACCACGTCGGTCTTCTCCAATAAAGATCGCTTTCCAATGCTCACCGCCTAAATTCTGTGAATGAGTGTTTAGCACAATAAAGATGGGATAGTGATTTACTGCAGGTGGTAAGGTATCGAGTGAATAGACATTATCGAAAGCTTTCAACGTCGCTTCGTCTGCATTACGCTGCACTTTAGTCTTAATATCGTCAGCAGTCAACCAACTCATTAACGATTATACTGAAGAATCACGTCACGATACTTTGTAATTTCAATATTTGAATCGAAGACTGCATAAATTAATACATTGATCGTCTCAGGTAGTGTTCTTTTGAACGTCAAATCCAAACGAATATTATGAGGCACGTTCGCTTGACGATAGGGTGCACTAATATCGCTGTCAGCAGTTAAATCAAATGCATAAATAGTATATCCACTCTTAAACTCTTTCATAGTCAGTCCGTTGGTGTCATCCGTATTGTAAAAGCCAAAAACATCCATAAAATCAACATAACTGCGCATAAATTGATCTGAAGCAAAATCTGGTTTGTAGGGTGGACCAGGATGACTCACACCATTTACACGTAAAGCAATTTCACTTAACTGATTGTGTTTAAAATTGAAAGGATTCTTCTTTATATTACCATTAAATGCATCATTTTCAACCATTGCCACCATGAGGAGCTTCGGTGCTTCCGATGGAAAGAGGCCATCTTTCATGAAACTCTTTTGATCTTTCGGAATTGTAAAGGTGAGAAGCTTTGTATGCTGAATGGGGTAAATGGCATTTTGGCGGTTAAGGCCTTCAGCATGCCCTCTAATGACACTTGGATTCGGTACTACTCGACGAATGTAAAGTGCAATATCTTCCACATGAATTCTAAAATTGTCAACTTTAGCAAATGCATTCAGCGCAAATTCAGGCTTATTCAATGTCAGCTTGAGTCGCATGCTGGTATTACACAGTAAAAACTTTGACTGTCTAAAGAAGTCTAAATTCAGCGGACCATATAGCTGACATACTCTACTATCTTTAATCATAGCAGATCGCTTTACAAAGCCACTGTTTGTTTCAACATCAAATTTTCCTGCTTCATCTCTGTACCATCCCATGGCTTCCATATGACTTTTTTGTGCTGCTGGATGAAACTGTGATACATGATTGAAATATGATTTATAGGGATAATCGCTTTGACCACCTTCCACTTGCTGCTCTCCAATCGTTAGAGAAACATCACGAAGTAATGTAGTCAATGGTAAATTGTTCAGTCCAACTTTATGTGTATCGTCAATAGCAGTTCCATCTGCTTGCTGAATTCTAAACCTCAAATCAAGCATCGCATAACTCAAATCTATGTAGTCATCACTACCACCAGGAATAACAAATTCAATGGGGCCAGCATTCTCAGCTGTTCGAGGATGATAATCTACAATACTTGAACTAAGAATATCTGTCTGTATGGCTTGTTGATCGAACAAACAAAAACCGGAAGTTTTACACTCCATGATTAGAAGTTATAGCAGCGTCGTCGTTTAGCGCCTGATGAATGATTAGAGCCTCTGCGACGTTTGCGTGAATGCCTTTTGACTGAAGATCGCACCTTACCAGCTCCGCGATGTTTCCTCCTTCCTTTATTCATTCGTTTAGGTGATTTCTTTCCTTGAGTAACACCAGCAATGGTCTGCTTCAATGTTTTTAAACCGCGTTCCTTCCCACGATTCAACAAACTGCTCTTAAAACTTCTACCTCTGGAAAGATCACTAGCAACATCACCAGCAAAGCCAACGGCATTACTTAAAACATTTCGTTTCAAAGATCTACCGACATTGGATATGAGAGGTGCTACAACAGATTTCAGTGCACCAAGTATGCTACCTCCACGTTGGCGGCGAGCACCGATGTAAATTTGTCCTCCGCCACTTACATAGGAGGGTCGTGAATAAAATGAGGCAGTTGGATTCATAGCTCAAACCCTAAACATTGTTAGTTACAACTTTGCATGAATCACTGTCGATTACTTAGATGAAAGATGTCGGCACGACGCATCCAAGAGTTCATACTTGAAGGATAACCAGCCCATTTAACAAGACACCATTCTTCACCTTGCCGTTTTTTACATCGAATGATTTTCTCTACCAAATATGTTTCACTTTCAGTGACTACCTCAATCTCATCGCGGTAAAAGCTACCCTCAATTTCTTCATTATCGTAATCTTTCAACTTGTAGGTGGTCGGAGAGTCTTTTTGATTAATCCTTGATACTGTAAATACCTCCTCTGTCCAATTCGGGAGGTACCCTTTAGCAAAAACACTTTTCACTTTTGAGATACGAACTTTATCGCCAATTTTCACATCACTTTTCACATGAGTGCGTTTACGTTGGAATGATTCGCGCACTTTATCTACATTGTCAGCATTTACATCTACTGGTCTGAGTCCAATAGAACGATGGATAGAGTGATTGTAGGCATGGAGTGTATCTTGTAGAACCTTTGTCCAATTTTGTGTCAAGTTGGCAGTAAAATGTCGCCACAAGCGATTTTTTAATGTGCGATTAAAACGTTCAACGAGTGCAGCTTTATAAGCGCTCTTTACACTAAACAACTCAATGTCATGCCTCTCAAATAATCTTGTCACATGCTGATTTTCAAACTCTTTTCCTTGATCACTCTGAATTCTTTTTGGAATGCGACCTTCTCGAAAAATTGTTTGGAATGCTTTTGCTACTCCTTTCCCTTCTTTAGTTTTTAAAGGTTGAGCCCACGCATAACGCGAGAAAATATCAATGACGGTTAAAATAAAATTATTGCCCGAGTTATGTTTTGAAATGGAGGCAACATCGCACAAATCTGCTTGCCACTGTTCATCGATGTCATGAACAATATAATGGCGGGTGCGGTACTTCTTTTTCGCTTGTTTGTGAAGTGTATAGGTAGCCTGACCCTTTAACCATCGTTTCACTTGTGATTGTGGAAGACCGCTCGCTTTTGATAATTTCTTGATAGATGCAAATCCTGCCGGATGTTTTACATCATAATAGATTGACTTCAAACGTTCAGTCGATGACGGCTGACTCTTTTTCCTCCTTCTCATCTTTTTGTTTTCTTGCCTTTCTACATTTACAACAACTGCAGCATTTAGCTTTAGCGGTTTTGCGATCGTGTTCACATTGCTTAGGGGTTTCATTATGAGAGCTGGCGCAGCAAGTGCAAGTGACAACGACATTCACCTCTGGCGGCTCATTACATGGCAAGCAACACATCTGCTTCATATTAATAGTCTGAGAACATGTATTTCCTGGGAGGAGCTGTTTTACGTTTTCCTTTTACCAGTTTTAGTGGCGATGTAGATCTACGTCGAGTTCTTCCTCTTGTTTGCTTAGTGAGTGTGGGAGGGGATGTAGCAGGTGACGCCTTAAACCAATTTGTTGGCATTTTCATCGCCTGAAGCATTGGAGTAGTAGCCACTGTTGAATCAAGTTCTTTCAATGTCTCATTATTTAAAGCAAATTTTGGCACATTATGCTTTTTCAATAGTTTAAGAAAGTATGACCAACCAGGTGGAACATAGCCCTGACGGCGCTTTCTACGTGTCGCATACTGAATCAAGTCTTCATAACGTGAAGCATCAATCACTTTATTTTCATCTGTAATGATTTCTCCTCTATCATTTACATTGAGATGGGGTTCAATACTGTTGAAAAGAGATATGGCATGTGCGCGAGATGCTAAAGGTGTAGCAGTCGATACAGAGTCACGCATCTTATTCTTCAAGTTTTTCAATTGCTCAACAGTTTCCGATTGTAATAATACAGCACGATGTGGATCTTTGATGTGAACATTTTGCTGATAATCTATTTCTTTCCTATACATTTGATTTGCAAGAGGTTGCTTTACTTGCTGCATGGCAGTCAATTGTACATATTCATCCTGAGGAATAACAATCATGCGAGAATAAGAACTCATAGTTTGTAGATAATCATGGGAGTTTTCAAAATATCACTTCGAAATCTAAATTCTTCCGGACACTCTTGCGTAAAGTCAATGAATAAGTAACCGTATGGTTTTTCAGTAGCTGCTTGAAAAATTTCAATTAAGGCTTTTGATCCTCTGGGTGCAACTTGTCGCGCTAAAATTTCAAATTGACTTTTATCTCGCGGATTCTTGAAAATAGCATAATAGTGTGTATTCAGGTTTCGTGTACGAGCTTCTTTTCCATCAGGAAACAAATTTTGTGTAATATAGATGATAAAACACCTTTTATGGTGTGCTGCGCGAGTGAACATATCTGTAACATCTTTTGAATTCTTACTTTCTTTTAATAAATCATCCAATACAACAACATCATTAGACTGAAGTTTATCCACTGGAATAATTCCTTCATGTCGAATAAAGTTGCGACTTTGCAATTCCTGAAACAGCGACGGTTGATAAATACCATAACACCAAATCACTCGATTGATAGGCTCCTTAAACAACTCCCTTCTTTTATCCAATAAATTCAGCGTGAAAACAGTTTTACCTGCATGAGATGGACCTGATACAGTCAGAACTTTATCACATTGAAGTCTGAAATCCATTTTATTACTTTGAGACTCAACATTTGCATAATTAACGCTTAGAGCCAAAGATATTTCCCAATAGGTTGCCCACGGCAGGAGCTATCATTGGAAGTATTGCTGAAAGGAAACCGCCCTTTTGTGTTAGAGTTTTCCTCTTTCTTTGAAGGGCGACTTTAGGATTGGAGATGAAACGCAATTTCGTAGCATATCGCTTAAGTAACTTTCGTTGTTTTGGCGCTAATTTCTTCGTCCTCAACTTCCTCACATGAGAAATAATTTCACAAATGAATTTATCGTTAGCATGTCGTATAGCATTGTATCGCTGATTTGCTTTCATTCGTCGGAGAGCTTGAATGGCTGAAGAAAACTTTTGACTTTTACGTTTCGTCATTTTACGTTTCGCCATTTTCCGTGTTAGTCTTTGCTAAAACCTATCTTTACCACATTTGCATAGGTACTAACTATTGCGACATAAGTGACACTCGAAATGAGCAATGTCACAGTGGTTACATTGGCAAAGTTGAATGCAATTACGTATGAAACAGCGTTGACAAAAAGCATGCTTACATCTCTTGAAGATGCGCTTTTCATTTCCATCCTTTCGCTTACATACATCGCAACACATAGTTTCACCGTTACTGATGTCTATAGCAAGTCTTTTTGAAGATATGAATTTGCTAGCCTTTTCTAAATAATAGACGCATGTACAGAAGGAATATACTTCGAGAGTGAGCAGACATAGCTCGAAAACCAGTTGTGCTACAATCAAGTACCACTGCATTTTCAATTTTTCTTTATGGAAAGTTGAATGTGAATATCTGAAATCGCTTCAATCACTAGACTGCTACCATGATGGTTAAATGCGTTAAGACGTTCAGCAATTTTTATCATATGTCTTTTAAAAAATTCTTCGGGGTGATCTACCACTTCCATTGAATAAGAAGCAAAATGGAAAGAGCGACTTTCCACCTCTTCCTTTCCAAAATGACTAAACTTAATTTTCGCAACTAATCGCGCCATGACAATGCTATCAGAGAATGTATTCATTAACTCTAGAAATAGAGTGCTAGCATCATCGACCACTGCTTCGATGTCGGTCTCATCTTTATGAAAATTTATCACATAATCTTGAACAGCTCCTTTTAAACTTTGCCTATGAAAACGTAATGTTCCGCAGTCGTTTGAGAAAGACATGATCGCCCTTTAACTAACCCATCCATTGCATGAAAACAACAACTCTTCTCATAGTAACATTTATTGAATAACGGTAACAAGCATGCATTATAAATCAATGGTTTGAAAGAGATAAAATAGATACAGCTGATAACTATCATACAGCGAGCAATGATAACCATACAGGACTTTGGCAGTGTTGAGGTAAGGAGGAAAGAAGCATTGGTTATGAACGTAGCTACTACAACGAACAGACAAAATAGGAACACACAAATCCTTAAAACGTTTCGTGACTTCATGATAATGTTGATTCACTCTACTATCCCAAGGCGGGAGCAAAATATCATCAATGATTAGATTGGGAAATACTTTCCTCTCCTTACCAGGATTATTACAAAAGATGCGTATAACATTGAAAGCAGCTAACCATCGTTTAAAGTCAATAAGAAGAGCACTCTCACAAGAAAAGCCATAGTCTTGCAAATATTTCAGATTAAGTCCATGAATGTGTTTTCTCGCCCATTGATCAACATTGGGATCACAGTTGGCATGTTGATGATAGACACTAACAATCTGATATGTCCAATTGTTCATAGCAATAGCACTGAGCTCCTGTACAGGTTCACCCTCACAATCCATAAAAATGATGATAGAAGCCTAAAACGGAAATTTACACATCTAAGGAAGCGTTCTATAACATATTACAAAATGAAGAATTACATCGATGCTTTTCACGACAAAATACACAAATGATATGATGGCAACGAAGAAGTAAAATGTATCTAATAAGACCACGTCTACGACACTCAAAGCACATAAGCGAATTGTCATAGGGTAGAGTTAGGAAAGGACTAGTAATTCTCCTTCTTTGATTTGCGTTTTGATGTAGCATTCTTCTCCGACTTGCGCTTCGTACCACTGCTGCTAAGGATTTGATCAATTATGTCGTCCACGTTGGGTGGTTTCGGAATATATAAAATGGATTCCATATGCATGGAGAGAGAGGCTATTTTATTATCCTTGTGTCGACCATAATATAGCCCATTCACTTTGAAAAGGATATCCCAAGTACCTTCTCCGAGCTCATCACATCTGATGGGTATTGAATGATCTCCATCCTTCTTATAGTAAGTACACCAATGTGATACCGGTAGGCAAATGTGATTACCATCCCAAATCTTTCTATAGGGAGTATCCTTGTCATCTCTCGCCTTCCACTCTTGAGCAAGAGGAGTAGGAATGTCCATATTTAATGTCACGTACTCCTCAATAATATCAAGTTGGTGGCGAATGTACGGACTCACGGGGATCAGTATGTAGTCCCCATACTGATTGTGCATTATCTTGACATCCGTGGAAGGGAGCATTCCCGTTTGGAGTACTACGCTATGATCATCATAACGCAAGGCTTGTTTAAATTTACGCTGTAGCGGTGTAGGATTATGTACCTTGGATGTTTCTTCCACTGGCCTCAGTTGTAGATGATCTGACCGTAGCGAACCTTGTAACGTTTGACCGCCATTTTGTCCTACTAGTGCAGCAGATGGAGTAGATGCCTGAAAATGAAAAAAGATTGTATTAAGTTTACGTTCAAGGGAGGAGAGGGAGGGAAGTAGCGACTTACCATTTTAGTTGGGTAATAGAACAGGGAACTAGAGAGAGAGAAAATGTGCGTCCGTCACTCGTGTGATTCAACGATGGAATGATTCTCACTGTGGAAGGCTCGCTATTTATAAAGAAATGCTTGATTCTCATTGGATGATGATCCTCATTGGACAATAACATCAAGCTGATTCCAAATCTGGTCTCTGTTTTCCAATCCGATGCTTCGTTTTGAAGCTAGAGCCCAAAACGTCCCAAATTCTAACTCTGTCGTTTTTCACCAATGTCCCAAAATCTTAAATGGCGTCTCACATCTAAACGAAGACAGATAGGAACAAGCCGATTCTTTCACTGAATTTGTCTCACTCTTAGCTTTCAAACGAGCTATCGCACGACAAAATCCGTCCACTGGAAGCCAAAATCGAAGCAAGCTGTCCAGAGGGGGGGGGGGGGACGTCAGTGAAATTTCAAAATTTGATGAAAAATGTTTTGGTGACGGTCCCAGGTCGAAATTCCACACTTTGGAAAATTTTCAAATTTTTACCCATACAAAGCCACTCTGACACTTAGGATTTTTTCAGGTGAGCGAGCTCCGACCTAAAATCTTGTAACCGCTCTAACTTTTGAATGAAGACAGATAGGAATAAGCCGATTGTTTCACTGAATTTGTCTCACTCTTAGCTTTCAAACGAGCTATCGCACGACAAAATCCGTCCACTGGAAGCCAAAATCGAAGCAAGCTGTCCAGAGGGGGGGGGGACGTCAGCCGAAAATTTTTTCTCTCCGATTTCGCTGGAAACATCCTTCCTAACCCAAAATTTCACGTAGATTCCGAATCTGGCCTCCGTTTTCTCATCCGATGCTTCGTTTGGGCGCTACACACCAAAACGTCCCAAATTCTAACTCTGTCGTTTTTTCGAAAAATGTTGAAAATTTTTTCTCGCCGATTGCCTTGAAACTCACTATACAGATAAAGAATTTCACGCTGATTCCAAATCTGAAATCCGTTTTCCAATCCGATGCTTCGTTTTGAAGCTACAGCCCAAAACGTCCCAAATTCTAACTCTGTCGTTTTTCGCCAATGTCCCAAAATCTTAAATGGCGTCTCACATCTAAACGAAGACAGATAGGAACAAGCCGATTCTTTCACTGAATTTGTCTCACTCTTAGCTTTCAAACGAGCTATCGCACGACAAAATCCGTCCACTGGAAGCCAAAATCGAAGCAAGCTGTCCAGAGGGGGGGGGGACGTCAGCCGAAAATTTTTTCTCTCCGATTTCGCTGGAAACATCCTTCCTAACCCAAAATTTCACGTAGATTCCGAATCTGGCCTCCGTTTTCTCATCCGATGCTTCGTTTGGGCGCTACACACCAAAACGTCCCAAATTCTAACTCTGTTAAAATTTTGAAGAAAAATTTTTTCTCGCCAATTGCCTTGAAACTCACCCTACCGATGCAGAATTTTACGCTGAATCCGAATCTGGCAGCCATTTCACCATCCACGACAACCTAGACGGTCGCCCACGTCAACCTAGACGGTCGCCCACGTCAACCTAGGCGGTCGGCCACGTCAACCTAGGCGGTCGGTCACGTCAACCCATACGAGACCAACACATCCGAGTCTCACACTCTGTCGTTGCAGAGGGGGGGGGAGTCAGCGAACATGTTGTGAACCCACCTGGCCGGCACACCACGACAGACTCTGTCGTTCCAGAGGGGGGGGACTCAGACCCGAAGCACCACGGCGGCCGACCACGACACTCTGCCGTTCCAGAGGGGGGGGGGCGCCGGTCGAGTGTTTGTCACTTGCTTACTACTCACCTGATTGCATTCCTCATTGACTAAAGACTTCCATCAAAGTTCATTTATTGGTGCTGCGATTTCTTACAGCACCAAATAGATGGCAGCAGGTAAAACTGAGGAGCGAAATAAGCTCAATCGTATCGCTTGACTCGGGTGTGCCACAAGGTGGTAAGCTGTCCCCTTTTCTATTTGGGATACATATGAGCCCACTGAAGCCCTTTCACTCAAACAATTTGCTGTCAAAATACGTAGATGACATTGTTGTGGCGCTGCCTATAACTTCAACCTTAAACCTAGAGGACACAATCAAACAAAAATTGGTAGCGTCCATCAATGGTGCCATTCTCACGGTTTATCTTTGAACTGTCAGAAAACGCAGACTATGTTTGTCAAAAGAAAATCTTTGATAATAACACCTGTCGATATCCAATTTGAATGCCACCTTAAGATATTTGTTGTTTTTTATAGTGCTGATTTAACATGGGACATGTTTGTGACTCATTTATACAAGAAAGCGAGTCAACGACTATATTCTGAAACGTCTAAAAATGTGCCAGAATAAGGAAGAACTTATCTTAATATACAATGCAACGGTATTATCAATATTAGAATACAATGGTGCTTTACTTGTCGGAGTGAACAAGAAATGCTCAGAGAAAATCGAGAGGGTGCGTCGACGTCAGGGATTGCAATTCACCCAAGAAAAAAAACCGGAAAATCGGGAAAAACCAGGGGTTGAATGCATAAATTTGAAATATTTACATTCGATTAATTTCGAAAAAAACCGGAAAATTGCGATCCCTGGTCGACGTGCTCATCGAATAATCTGTGGTATTGATTACCAATGTGAACATTTTATTCCGATCAAATTAAGAAGAAACGCTTCCGCATTAAAGGTCTTTCACGAAATACAGGATCCAAGAAATCTGCTACACACACTTCTACCACCAAAACTGTAACGATCGCGTCATAGTGAAATGCAGTGGTGGGCAGCGATAAATTTTCCGATGGGTCCGATAACGATAAAGCGATAATTTTTTTTGCTAAGTCCGATAACGATAAAGCGATAAATTTTACGCAAAGGTTAAAGCGATAAGCGATAACGATAAAGTCCGATAACGATAAATCCTGAAATTGTCTCTACTAACGTCTATAATTGGCTCATTTTTTGCTACTAAACCTCTACACTGAATTCACTAAAATAAATGCTGTTCTACATGATGATTTGTTACACGACGGCCATGCACAAGCATGCACTCCTTCGATTCCATGTCTTCTAACAACATCGAGTGCTAGAGCTCGAGGACATGAAATCGAAGTCGTGCCTGCATGCATATACAAGGCCATGTGTAACAATTAATTATGTTGATGCACTCTTCATTGGTCTGGGCCTTTGGTCTCAATAATATCGTACAGAAACCTACAAGTACATGCCTAAAATACAACATAGGCTGGTATTGAATAAATAGGAGCATTGATGAAAGACACGAATTGAGAACTTTATTTTTAACATAAAAACCATAAAAACAACAAGCTACATGTATCGGGTACCACGACAAACTTCACCGCACCACAAAGTACAATCAGAGCAGAGAGGAATCATACAAATAGTACACATCATCATCATCATCCTCATCGGCCCCTCCTGGCTGCAGCCTCTTGCTGAGGTGGAGGTTTCCCTTCAGAAACAATCTGTTCAAAATTCTGTTCAAAATTGTCATCACTGAGACAATCCCTCTTCGGCCTCAGTACGTCTCCAGCCACGCTGAAGAGACGCTCTACTCCTGCAGAGCTAGGGATCCCGGTATTGTACTTTATGAAAAGTGTTATCCAGTGGGCCCTATGCTTCGCAGGGAAGTGCGACTTCTTCACAGTTGCCTGAAAAAAAAACACATACATCATTGCAATCTTACATGTACACATTCTGCAATTACACATTACAATGCACCGAATTATCACTTGCTTGTACACGGTATGCTCATGGTGCATGAAAGAACATGGCAAGGCTTTAAACACATTGTTAGGCCTAACTCCTTGCTCCTCTTCCACCCTTGCAGCTCCTTTTTGAGGTCTTCCTGCAGGTTATTGTCGCGGTTTTCCTCGGTTCCATCCTCACACTCGCAGAGCTCGGCAAAGGGGTCATCGCCGACCTCCTGATGCTCCTTCATCGTAACTTGGTTTCCCCCCTCTCTCGCCTCCTCCTGTCTGACGAGCGCCGTCATCTCTTTTAGGATCCTCATGGATATCTCCTCCTTCATATGCGGAGCCATGGAGCCGAACGTCGACATCCCGTAGTTTGGATGAAGGGCAGATGCCATGAGGAGATCCATGTTTCTAAACATGGAGCTGAATCTGTAAAGCAAAGTAATTAGTTTAAACACGTAGCGGGACATGTGCATGTACTTATTGCCTATACCAGGGATCGGCAGGCAATTTAGGCCACCATATAGGCCGTGTCAGGGCCAGGGATCAATAAGGCACACTAGGACAGAGAAAACAGGGAGTAGGCTTACAATGCTCCTGTGAGGAAAATATTGATTTACTAACCATCAAAACAAATCAATCGGAAGCATAATACTTCTTTGAGACAGAGTCAACGTCCATTGATGATAAATTTGGCTCCTAAATTTGCGAGCACCTGTATAGTAAAGAAAGGGAACAAAACTACACAGCACAAGAAATATGCATGTGTACATTTAAAGCTGACATTATTAGCACTAGCTAGGCCTGACAGGATAGCACCTAACAAGGCCGAACTGGAACACTGAATAGGCCATTTATGCCGGAGTTTGCGCGACTCCTGGCTTATAGAAAAAGGTAAGCACCGCAAACATTAAACAGAGAATAAAATACCGGTACCTCTTTATGTTACAGAATATAGGTGAAGTTGTTGAATTTGTAGGCCTACCTGTTGTCAAATCCTCCTTTGTTGCCCTCTTGTCGGAGGAGGGCGCGCACCAAGGGCTGTGCGTAGATGAGGGCCTGGTCCCTTTGCGATTCCTCCATGCGCTCCAGCGCCACTTTCATGAGAGTGAGGTTGGGAAGCAGTGCACCAAGGTAGGCGTTCTGCTCCGCCTGTAGCCGGTCCAGACAGTTGGCGACTGGCCTCATGACTTTGCAGAACTCATGCAGCACCTGGTGATAACGTAAAAAACTCATTAAATTGATAGCATAGCAGGCACTAAAACTTGTAAACCAAAAGCAAAAACAAAAACATTATTATCTACATGTAGGCTCATCTCAGCTAAAATGAAATTTGCATCAGACTACTTTGGTACTTTACCTGTCTGTCCTGGTCGTCGAAGCCGCTGAAGGACTTCCTGCTCCGGTTGGCGCCCCCCTCGTTCCGTAGAACTTCATTGACGGCCTCCAGGCGAGCGTCGTCGTTCATGACGCACTGTAGCAGCACGCTGCACGCGTCATACATAGAGTTCCATCTGTTGGTAAAGTGAATATTGTTTAAGAAATGGATGAGGGGGCTGGAAATACCACATCCAGGCGCAATCACAAGGTGTGGCTGGTCGAGTCAATGGCTTGACTACCTGAGCGGCTGTCGGCCTCTAACTCACTACCCAGGGACATGAGGGAATTCGAGTGGGAGACGGGGGGAACGTCTGCAGATCCCGAACTTTCGGAATTGTTCCGCTTCTTCTCTTGAGTCACACCACTACTCCTGTTCTCAACACGGAAGAAGTCCTCCATACATGTAGTCCTCTTGCGTGACATATTGCAGTCCTCTTGACGCTGAAACTGAAACAAAAAAATCAGTGATTTTATTTTGATATATCCTCGGCTATGACAAAATAAATAATACACATGCTTGTATACAGCAGATGTAGCTGCAATGATATAACCTTAAAATTCTTGCGATCCCGAAATTTACAAGACAGCTAAATATAACGCATATATACATGTAGTTTCATTGATACAGCGTCTTATAAGCACATGTATGTGTATGTATTTTACTAGACTCTGCAGGATGATGGTAAACATGTTGGCAGACAATGAAAAAAATGATGATCGTCGACTTTATCAGCTTAATTGAAAAGTGCGCGCTCAAAAAACGCAATCTATAAATAAGTATTTACATGTAGCCTACTTAGTGTGGCCCATAGTCTCAGTATACCACCATGGTGAAGGATGACGATCGGATTGCACTTGTCTCTTAGACGTAAATAGCATGTAGCAATTTGCAACTCCCAACTCATGTCCAAGCCTGACAAGCAAAGTCCAAAATTATAATGTAGCTATCTGTGGGACCTCACTCGTAACGTATGAACATCGAGGGACAATACACTCATCATTGTACCTAGCTAGCTACTGGATAAGACCTATATAGCTTCGATAATTTTGCCAGCCTAATCAATAATCATATCAATAGACTAAACAACAATTCAATGTTCTTCTTGTTCTGCGTCCTTGGCTGATGAAGTTCTAGCGGCGTCGCTCTTAGAAATACCAATTAGCCCTACCGGTAATTATTAAATTGCACCCTAACTATGCTACGGTATGCCTACATTGCACATAATTTTAAAGTACATGCGTAAGATGAAATAAAAATTTAATAATTAATGTATTTGCAACGTAAACAATAGATATCAATTGGGCTATTCCATCAACCCCATCCCGTGGGTACGTCGATTTATCGACAAGCTAATGCGGTATACTGCAGCATAATAGAGCGTGTAGTGTTCATTAAAGTTGCTGAAAAATTGAAAAAAATTAATGTAGTGCTCATTACAGTTGCTAAAATACTGAAGGGAATTAATATGTCCACGGCACCGCAATTCGAAAGTTAAGGAAATCATATTGTTGTATAAACTTACGATACATACGTATATCTACACGGCTGGAAATAAATGTCTATAAACGTAGGGTAGGCCAAGTGCCAAGTGATCTACATGTAGGCATATGTACGTGCAATGCCTACGTACAATGTAGGCTACATTATCAGTCTACTCTAGAAACTATGAAAGATAGTTATCTACAAGTATGTCATCGTCGCTTTATATTGTTCAGCCTGCGCTAGCCTTATGATGTGACTGACATTGACTGTGATACAGTGGCGTAGCGTGAGTTTCTTGCGCCCGGATGCGAGATACTCATTTGGCGCCCTCAGTCTCCGTGTTAACCATCTTTGAATCCTCCCAAATTTGAGCAGGGGTTCGTTCCCCTATCAGGCAGACCAATTCCCCGGCGTTCATCTCATTAGAAATGAGAATGGTCAATCAGAATTGCTAAAATAAAACAATCATCTCATTGGAAATGAGAAGGGTCATTGGTCAATCCAAATTGATAATCATTAACAAGAGATTTAAAAAATTGTGCGACTAGTTGTCCTAGTTGTTTACCACAGAGTATGGGCCTGGCCTACACAAAAGGTAAATATAGGAACTATATTTTCCTTTTTTTATGCATATGCGACGTATTTTTCTACTCTTATAGACGATGAGGATTTAAAAACACTACTCGACTGCTTGCAGTCTAAAAAGGTAAGATTTTGGAAAACACTGTGTTAAATGAATGTTGGTAGTTTCTCATGAATATGCGCATACATAGTATGATTAATAGATTATAAAAACGTTGCATGATGAGCTGATTGAACGTTCGATGGTAGAAGACAAATGCACTTTATCACTTGATGAGCAATACCGACTGACACCGACTGCCGCCTAGACGCGAAGAAAAAATGATTCTCATTGAAACGTTCAAATACGGCTGTCAGGGGCCAATCCTCTTTACATCTTATTCGACAACTTACCTCAGTGAGGTCGACGTCATACTTGCTGTCCATGGATGACGACTATTTCGAAGCTAATCGATGCGAAAGGCTTTGTGTGAATGCACGCGCACACACGCAGGATCAGAAGTCGAGGCACATACTGCGATGAGTGAAAATGAAACAATCTCATGCTTTTATTAACGAGTACTAATTCAGTAGAAATGTACCAACTCGCTGTTCAACTTACCTTCATCTAACCCTTTAAATCGTAGATGACCTCAACGAGGAATCGGAACGGGATAGCGCATTGATATTCTACATGCAAGAGTTGTGAACTATCAAGCACTGTGTGGTGTCAAGGTGTGATCCCCTTAATAGAGCTTAGTAATGCCCGATGCAATTCCAATTGACGCTTTTAAGAGTCACATTCGAGCAGTTAATTCAAATCGTAGAATGTTTGTCTAATAAGCCAAAGAAATTTTTGTTTTTTTAAAAAATTATCGCTTTATCGTTATCGCAGGAAAATTTAAAGCGATAACGATAAACGATAAATTTTGCGATTCTTTGCGATAAACGATAAGCGATAAATTTTCGGCCAGTCCGATATTATCGCTTTATCGCTTTATCGCTTCATTTATCGGAACGCCCACCACTGGTGAAATGATACTTGCACCTCTCTGTCGTATGTACGCTCGACAGTCATCTTTCATTCCATTCTGTACCATTGTACACAATCGAAGTATTAATGTGTAAACTACTGTAGACATAATTATGCATGTAGCGATTTTATGACTGACTTGCCGATCTTAGTTTTGTGTATATGTATTCGACGATATGTAAATGATTGATTTTCATTGCCCTGAATAGACGAATCTCTCTTCTCTCTCTCATTTCCATGTCTAGCTTATTATCGGGTCATACTTTAGTTTAGACGTTATTGGTACCATGTAATTCCAAAACTTGCTGTTACATGGACACATTCCTCGTTTCCTCAATCCAGCCAATTCAGACACATAGACATTTTTGTTATACACAGCTGTGGTGTGAATTTGAAATTTTATACTGAGTCTGAATGTAGATTTCTTTACATCTGAAGAACCAGCAGACGATGGTGAAGTTAATCCACGAGAAAGACAAATTACATATACTAGAAGGTGTTCATTTTTCATTGATTGTTGTTTACCTGCTCCTTCCAAGCTTACCCCAATATCACACAGACAATGCATCATTTTAAGACTCCAATAGACCCATCTCAGTCTCCATTTCTGACCAAACAGACCACTTTGATCAACTTCTCTATATTTTTAGTAATTGATTTATGTCATGTAAATAGAATAATTGAATATCGAGTTGCATCCAGAATTGAAAAATGGGAGCAGACCTGAATAGCTGCCACTTCATCCAATATCAGGAATTATTAATGGGGCTATTTCACATTTCTTAACACCGGCCTAGTTATGGTATGCTAGCACGTATGGCTGCAACTTTAAATAGGGAGTTATGTCGATGTTGCGAGATGCGAACTGGGCCTACTGATGATTCCTGATATTGGATGAAATAGCAGCTATTCAGGCCTGATCTCATTTTTCAAATTGAGCTGCAACTCTATGTTTAATTATTCTACTTACCTGCAAAAAGCAGCATATATTTATTATTACAGGCGCACTAGCTTAGGCAACTTGTCAGGAGTGTGTCAAAAGCAGTAGGCTATTTAATGATAGGCGCTTTTCACTTAATAAATTTCACTTAATATGCCAATGGCATATCTCATATTTGTTTATGTCGTTCTGAAGATAATTGCTGGCTTAGGGGTTTGATTTACTTCTATCTCCCAGACTATCAGTAGCTTGACAGATTGGATAGAAAATTCTTTAACATCGATGTGGTGATGAAGCTGTCGGTGTTGAAAAAGAAGCAATTTCTTCAGCAAATATGATAATGACGCCAATAGTTTAGTTGGTTGAGTGATGGGGTCTAGTTAGTGGTTCAAATCCACTAAGGAACGCGGATATTTTCTGTCGGCTCAATTCTTCATGATGTACATAGACGAATGATTTAAAGATACATTTAACACAAGTGTCTCACCTGGATCGAGAAATTCAAATATTCGTAGAGTAGTTTCGGGAGGCAACCAGCGTGTGAAATCTGCACAGTCATGAGGACAATCACGGTGTAGGAACGAGGCAACTTGTAGACTAACACAGTGAGATAGGGTGACTGAGTTCTGGAAAGAAACAATTTTTACCTGAAAAATGTCACATAAGCTTTGTCATGGTGACTTTCAATTCTACATACGCCATTTTCTACGAATTGCGTTATTGCATGGTGTTGAACGATTGACCAAAAATATTCCGCATGACTTTTCTAGATTTTCTGATCTTTTGATGCCACTTAGATTCCAAGAAAATAACAGCGGCTTCGTACGCAGAGGAAGGTCGAATTTTCCAGGAAATTGCGAACAAATTTCCAGGACATTTTTGACAAATTTCAAGTAAGAAAATGGTTAAACGCTGCGAATCTCTAGTGAATCGCTGTTCATCTCATGGCTAGATGTAATCTTTAAGAAAAACGTTCCCAACTATGGCTCTTAAAATTAACAGGTGAAATCAAATTAACGATGGACAGAAATTCTAACTAAAAGCGTTGGTTAATCAAAATTATTGTTTTAAAAGACACCCGCAAGCAACGTATAAATCAGCAATCTAGGATTAACTGCATGCTACAAAGCGAAAACCAAATATACAGCGGAATATGCATTAAATAAAATAGATGAATTTCTAGCAATATCAACCGAACTTATAAAGAAAGATCTAGGTAACATTTTGATGAAAGGAAAGGAAATGAATTTATCTTTCGACGCACAGACAATTTGTTTTTACTTCGTAATATATATTTCGGCGAACCGCCCTTATCAATCAAATATTTAATTATCTGTAAATTAAAAATCTGATTGTGAAGAGCGGTTCGCCGAAATATATATTACGAAGTAGAAACAATGCGCGTCGAAAGATAAATTAATTTCATTTCCTTTTATCAAAAATAAATGAAAATGGCATATTTTAAAGGTCTTTCTTGTCAATTTTCTTTGTCAGTCAATTTATTCCCATGGTGTGGGTCCGCATCTTATACTGGCAGTTGAATTATATAACTGAGACATCGCATCCTAACTTATCCTGCTTTTGTCTACGGTTGTCAGGGATTGACGGCAAATGTTAATAGTTTCATCAGCTTTATCCGATTGATGTACAAGGCATGTGATTAACTAAAGCTTAATGAAACTTTTATCATCATTTTCATGATAGTCCTATCTGTTGTCGTCAGTGGAATAAACCTAGTAATTTTAGAATGGATGTTTTGTAGGAATAAAGTTAGTTAGTTTTGAACCATTTATGATGAAAAAAGAAATAGGTTATTAATGACAAATTATATGAAAATATAGACAATGTCAACAAATTTCGAAATGCATGTGGATAGACAAAACAATGATTGAATATGCTGACTATTGTAATTATCGAGTTCTAAATAATAAAGTTACTGCATCATATGATATGAAAACAAAATATGCTTGATGCTAACAATTGCAATAAAAATAATGTTCTGCGCCCTATGACTACTGCGAAAATGTGCACCCTCTAAGTTCTACAGAAAGATCAAAGGAAAGGACATGTTGATTGAAGGAAAACTAAGTTTTCGACCAAAATGTCAATTTGATGTGTTTGCGCCGACTAAGCGATATCTAATAACTTTAACGCCATAATTTTAGGCATGACATATCTTCATATCGTCTTCTATCATGCTCTATCAAGTGCTAAAAGCAATTTTCAATTAGCGATGTTTGCAAGAATGTGGTTAGATGTTTAAAGTTTAAGCTAAAAATTTTGTGTATACCTTGCTAAGATGCTTGCTAAATCCAAATGTGTTTAGCAATGTGTTTAGTAGGTGCATGGTTACATGACTTCACATCTTGAAGATATATAACACAAAACTTTATGAATGTTGAAAAATTTCTGTAACTGTCTGACCTTGTAGTTCAGTCCGACCTTGACATTGATTAAAATCTGATTATGAGACATGCATACTAATAAAGAAATTAAATGGAGAAACGTTAAACAGGGGGTCACAGCAAGCTGTTTGGCTAGGAAAGGGGTCAAAGACCATAAAAGGTTGAAAAACACTGCCCTAAAATTTTAAGTGATTAGGAAAGGACACGAAAACGACTACATAAATGTGCCATTACCACGGCACTAAATTCTAATGTCCGGGCACGGAAAATTAAACCGGCTTGTCGACCTCAGCCCATTTCAGAAAAAGTTCGAGATACCAAGTACCGGTAGCATTTATTACTTACCAGGAGAAATTCAAGAAGTGATACTTTTTGATTTTCACTCAATGATTCAGCTAAACGCTTTGTGAGTTGTAGAAGTTCGTGGGATTTCTCTCTAGCGTTTACAGTCTGCTTTTCCTTCCATTCTCCATTGACGAGTTCAGTAATCAGCCCGATGGATGAAGCTTGAGTGTTATCAATGCTCCCAGTGCGTCTGCAACTGCTGTCGTTGTATTCCACTAGATGGCATGCATCAACAATCTCAGCAGTCATACCGGTTTCGTCAGCCAGCGCCGTGCCGACTACCATGACCCTCGGCCTGAGGAAGAAGAACAATTGCATCATGACACCAGAAAACCATAGGAAAAATTCTACAAATTCAAAATTCACTAGTCGATGCAAGCTAAATAAAAGATACCTCTTCTCCTTCGAGAAAATTCTTCTACAGCCGAGGAATATTTGCGCAATACATTGATGCATTTTGCATATCGATTCTTTCACGACTACTTATTAATTCGTAGTCAGGGATTGCAAATACCCGGGTTTTTGCAAGCACCCGGATCCTATCATCAAAAGTGATAAAATTGCATGTAATTCGCTTTCATTATCATGAAACATTGAATAGTCAGGTTTCTGAGATTGAGTTTAAATTATGCTCATAATACATAAAAGCTACACGATCATTTATGCTACACGTAATGAAATGATCTTGAAATCCTAGGGTTTTGCTATCGCCAACTTCAGTTGTCATTCTGGTTATCAGTTATAATCTTTTTTACAAATGATCATTACTAAGTATCAATAGATGATTATAAGTATCTAAAATATCGGTATTACAACTGAGACCGAACTTAGAGAAATGTGTACTTTTCTGAATTCTGAAACTTCTGAAACTGAATTTCTGAATTAATTTACTTAAGGCCTATATTTACCATGATTGTCAATCAAAAAACAATTTCAATAACGATAAGTGTATTTAATTAAGACAGCAAACATACTTTTATTTGTGTTTATTAAACTAATATGCACATATACAACTATTAGACTTATTAATAGTTGCAGCTATTATTCGTTGTAAGCATAAGGTAGTCGGATCAATACCATACGTCTGGAGAAGCACAATGGATATTTCTTTATGTTATTAACTTTGGAGTTCATGGATATCCATTCATTCCTTGGTGTGGAATAGTAAAGCGGGTGCAGTGGTTGCAAGTCTACAACGGTAACATGACACTTAGAATGAACGAAGCATGAAAAAGCTTCATCTTTTTTGTACCGTGTGTCCGTTAAGTCTGGAAAAATTTAAAATTCAAATATTTTTAAAAGTGAAAGTGAAAACATTTACTCACACGTTTTATGTCATTAAGACAATATTATGAAAATATCATTAATTAATGTCTCTCTTGTTTTATAAATTATAGAGATCATTTTAGAAAACAAACTATATTATCCAATTTGAAAGACTTCATTCAAAACTACCGCCACCAACTTCTCTCAAATAATCAAGTATAATACAGAAATTGGACACTCCAGCTGACAATTCCTGCGGCGTAACACCTTCATACACTTCTACAATGCTTTCTTCAAATCATCCTTCGATTGAACAGGTGAGTGAACATTATTATTCTTAAGCCAAGCCAAACATGTCATAGTGAAACTGTCTCAGCCAATGATTTTGGCCTTTCAAAAACTTTTTTGTCTAATTGCAGCGTCATGTGACGTCATACGTTACTGCTAAACTTCCCTATTTATCTAGCTGTTAGCGTAAATCAGTCATGTTATTGTCTTGAAGCATTCGTCAGACTGTGGTATTAGCTTATGGAACTCAGCACGAAATTAGAGCTGCTGTACATTTTGTGTGGTAAGAGTCCTACAGCTGCTCCACCTATGAGAATTTTCCGCCTACAGGCGGAAATTTTTGATATTCTGCCTTGAAAGGCCGAAATCGGTTGGGTCTCGTAAATCGTCCAAATCCATCAAAAAAAATCAGACCCCCTACCCCCTTATCCCTAGTCATTTTTTAAAAATTCTTTTGTCATTTTTCGGGCAAAAGAGATAATTATTTTAGAGGATTTTATAAGTTTGTTGCTTGTACATCGTGCGGCTAGCTATTCTTGGTGCACTTTTGTCATTTTAGCGCATAGGTTTACCTACGATCTTTCAAAGTAGGCCAACATGTTGTAATATACATCGATTTTGTACTTTGTACTAGCAAAACGACTTTCTTCAAAGACCTCAAAACTATTCAGGATGAAAAGCCGAGGAAGAATGTTGGTGCTTTCTTGGAAAAGATCAGGAGTACGCGGTACACTGTACCGGGTTTAGCGCGCAAAGAAAGCATTGCAAAGGTGTTGTTTCTTGACCGAATGAACTTGCTCTTGCAAATCAAGTTCCACAACGACATCCTACCATATTTTAGAAGCTATTTGAAACTTTTCCAGCATGAAGCTGCATCCATCAATGTGGCGTTTGACATTGAATCTTCTTTCCTTCTTTGTGACTCCAGAGGCATTGAAACAGAGTCAACAAGACAGAGCTGCATTGCTTGATGCTTTGCAGAGGGAAGAGAGTCTTCTTCCGCTGAAGTCCATGTTCGTTGTCACTTCCTGTACAGAATACTTGCAGAAATGCATGGGAAAATCTACTGACTTCTTGAAAAGTGTTCGATCCGCCTATCTTCGATCCACTAGGCATCTTCTTACAAAACTCCCTCCAGAAAACCCAGTCATATCCGCTTTGTCGTCTTTATCTCCCAGCCAGCGTGGCACTTCAACGGCCATTGATTCTATGAAATACCTGGCATCATGTCTGAATGCAGATCATTCAGTCCTTGCATTGCCGGAAATCCACGCCTACGTTTCGACCAACAGTGACAATAATCAAGTGATGGAAATGAGGCCAAAGGAAAGGCTGGACAGCTACTGGTACCGTGTAACAGGTGAAATAAATTCGCCAAATTTGTGGAGTGTTATAAAGCGCGCATGACCTGCTTCCACGGACCCGATGTCGAAGGGGCGTTCAACCGAATGGGGCAGCTGATCAGGAACGACCGAAGTCGGCTCGATGTTGCCAATGTATCGGCTCAGTTGACCATCAAGTATTCCTTGAAAGCCAAACAAAAACGTGGGTTTTCTTGCTTTCATCGAACGGATATTCGAAGACGCCCATTCTACACAAATTTATTGCCAAACATGGTCAACTCTTGGAAGATGCTACGTGCGTCACAGGCAGCGTCTGAGCGCAGGCCTGCCGCTGGCCTATTCAAGCGCAGGAGAATCCTCCTGGAAAGAAGAAAAAGGCTGGAAAAATTGCAGGGATCAACGAGAAGAACTGCCGTGATCCGAAGAAACCTTTGGCTGTCTCGTGGTATGCCTGATCAAAGTCGGGTTTCTGAAGATCCTCCCCACACCCAAGCAGTCGATGCATCGGAAGTGCCTTCTGAAGGTGCCCAGGGCGACAAAAGACCAGCAGAAGATCCTGTGGACAAGAGCCAGCCCAGAAAGAAGATGAGACAAACTACACTGTTTTCCCACTTGCAATAGAGTTAGGGATTTTTGACTTGTGACTTGTCTGTGATTCATATGCATGTGCTATTGATACCAGTGTGATATTTTATATAGATTGAATGTTTTCACACAAAGCATGTGCATAGGTTAAAAAATGTTCCTGTAGAAATATGTATCACAATATGTAGGGTTAGCCGCGCCTAATAGGATACAAAGACGATTAATAATTAGGCCTACATCGTCTTCGATTGAGTATGAGCGATGCTTCGCCTGTATTTGTTCAAGAATTGTACTGGATGCTACAGTATGCATTTAAACGAAAGCGCTTTGTTATGCGCTTTGTGCTCATATTATTTGAAAGGAAACTTCGGTCTGTTTCTGCATGTTTTTCCAATTTCTACAAATGCCAAAACTAACTGGACATATGGTTGTCTATATGATTATATAATAGCGCCTACGTGTACGTCAGATTACCAATTTGTGTTAAAAATATGTCTACCATGCCAGCTGGCACTAGTGCTTTGCAATGTTTATAATCTCTTTTTGCGTGGAATTTTTAGCTCTAAGATAATTTTAAAACTTTAAAAGATCCCCGAACACCATTTTCCATACTACTAATTTTTCCGCCTTCGGGAAAGTAGATAATTCTCATGGGTGAGCTGCTCTTCGCGAATTCAAACGCAGGCACAATATGTTCCGAGACCCGTTTTCTGCTGCGACTGTGCTCAAATTAATGACTAAATTTTATGAAACGGGCAGTCTGCATGATAAGCCACGCTCCGGTCGTCCTAGACAAAGTGAAGAGGATGTGGCTTCCGTGCAAGAGGCTATCGCTTCTGCAGAGGTGCAAACTTCCATTCGTTGTGTCAATGGAGACTGATATAAAGAAGACTTCAGTTCCTGAAATAGCGCGATCTTGTTTGCAGTTATGGCCCTGCAAAATCTCATTACATCAGCAATTGCTGGAATCTGACAAATCAGCACAACTTGAGTTTGCTGATTGGTTGGAAGCACATGAGGATCAACTTCCGAACATCCTGTGGAGTGATGAATCTAACTTTTCTGTCAATGGAGCCATCCATAGACATAACTGCCGCATACGGTCAGACTTGAACCCTCACGCTTCGAGATCACAACCTCTTCATGCTCCATATATCACTGTGTGGATGGGTTTCACTAGCCAATTTGGACTGACGCCGTAATTACTTCACAATGCTTGAGGATCGCGTGATCCTTCAACTGAAACAACGACGTGCATTCAGTCGAACAATTTTCATGCAAGATGGAGCTCCTCCACAATTTGCTACGAAAGTTCGACAAAAATTTGGACATCGACTAATCAGCCCAGGCTGTGATGTGCCGTGGCCCGCACGCAATCCAGGCCTCAGTCCTCTTGATTACTGGTTTTGGGCTTGGCTCAAGAGTTAAGTTTTCACGTTTCACTCACCTGTTCAATCGAAGGATGATTTGAAGAAAGCATTGTAGAAGTGTATGAAGGTGTTACGCCGCAGGAATTGTCAGCTGGAGTGTCCAATTTCTGTATTATACTTGATTATTTGAGAGAAGTTGGTGGCGGTAGTTTTGAATGAAGTCTTTCAAATTGGATTATATAGTTTGTTTTCTAAAATGATCTCTATAATTTATAAAACAAGAGAGACATTAATTAATGATATTTTCATAATATTGTCTTAATGACATAAAACGTGTGAGTAAATGTTTTGCTCCATTTTTTCACTTTTAAAAATATTTGAATTTTAAATTTTTCCTGATTTTACGGACATTATTAGATGGTCATTCCATACCGAGCTAGAGACATTCCTGGATAAAACATTTCTATTAAGATCTATATTCGCATTCTTGGCTGCCACTCCCATAATTCTATGAGTAACGAGAAAAACGAGTTTGACGCTCTATAACTTTTATAACCTCTATCGTTAAACAGGATTTTCCACAGCATTAATGACCATCAACATTTTATCTTCAACGCTCTTCGCTGGATCCGAGCTGATATCACACCGGATCCCGAATCCGGATATTTACAACCGGATCAACCGGATTCCGGATCGTGACCCGATGCAATCCCTCTAGTGCAGGACTTCACGACATATTCAAATGTGCAAAGTTGCCTTAGTCCGCATGTGGCACCTCTAGAACTGCACAATCCGCTATTAGATTCTTTATGATTCCTTCTTCTTTTAGAAGGTTCAAATATTGGACAAGTAACATAACAACAGCACCGATTTGCGTCTTAAAATATATGACGGCTCACTAGCAGACTACAGCAGCATAATTCATTTATTTTCATTCTCTTACATGTTGAACACATGTGCATGATAGCAATAGGTCTGAATCATACCTACAGTCCGTTTCCTAAATCGTTGCACACCGCGAAGTTCTTTTATCTTTTGCTTATTCTCATAAAATTTGCACGTGAGCTCATAAGACATAACTGATTGATTACTAAATTTATTCACTTGACCAGTCGTGACGGCCTAGGAAACAGTGTGGTTTGGCTAATTAAATGAAGTAATTAGTGACTGTAAGTTTGCTGCTTCAAAGCGGATCATTCATGTAGGTACTCGTCTGTCCACATGTTATCATTGATTGAGTTATAAAAATCCTATCGATCCCCTTATGGCGTGAAAGAGCAACTACGGCGTAAAGAATTGCTATTGTTTGTGAACAGGCGGAGCAGAGGCAGACAGGCGGCCCCTTCTGCAGAACACGGATTCGAAATCTTCTGACTTCAACCGAGGGAAATGATGACTCACCGAATGACTGAGGGAATAAGACAAATTTGAAGCTTGCAAGTGAATGGATGGGCCGATCTTGATAAATCTAACATAGGCCTATTCTTGCCGCTGATAACACCAACATTCTTTTAAACCCAAACTCGAAAACGCCAGGGTTAATACACTACAACAAAAGTCGCTAAATTGTGTGCAGTTAACTGTTAAAAACATTGTTAACGCGAAAGTTAGAGAAAAATCAAGCAAAAGTGTTAGTTGAGTGAAACTGCACCAAATGTTGTCGAATTCATACTTTTAAGTCTGCTGACCACAACTGACCAAACACAATCTAAATGCTCTACCAATTTAAAGTACTAAACGCAACCTATGACATGATATAAAGTTTTTTGTAAAATACTTTTTTTATTAAAAAATTGAGGCTCGTCATCATTGAAAAATCGCGTCAGGTTTTCTTTTAGTAGCAATTTTTAGGTTAAACTTATCGGTACTGTATCTCTTTGCACATTCAAAGAATCCTAAAATCCTTACAACATGATGAAGCTGAATGATAGCTCACACTGTGTCAGTTGTCATTAAAAAATTCTGTCGTCCTCATATTAAAATCCTGCATCAAAGAAATCGCTCAATTTTCTTTTGGAAGGCCTACTGACCACTTAAGAAAGTAAAATATATGCCAAAATAATCTATGGAAACTAAGGTTTCATATGGTATATCGTTTATTAAAATTGAACCAAGACTTCAACAAAAAAATCAACATTTGAAAATAGGTCAGCTTTTCTTTTATTTATGAAACGGTCTTCAATCTTATGCAGCGAGGGTGCACTTACAGATATCTATGATTTTCAGGATTGGTAGCAGAAATTACAAGATTAACCATGAAAAATATAACTCGTTTACACGGATTCACCAGGTAACCTACAGAGATAAATTGTTTTGTCTGCGTGCTTAGGTCTAGAGACTTTCCTAAATACTGATGGTCACGGCCAGAACTACCGTACTTTTCCGTAATAGCTGCCATGGCAGTTAATTGGTTTTTACAATTTTGGAGCATAAACTTTTAATCCAAATAAGCTGCCACTACCAAATAAGCTGCTGCCCAGTTTATCTTATTAATTATTTTTAATTACAGCTATTCTGACTGCTAGGAACACCTTATAACTGAAAATAGACCCAATTGAAATCATTTGGGTCTACTTAAGTTTGTAATTAACAGCGTTATTGATATTCTAAGTCGAATAATGAAACTGAAATAACCAAAATGCTCCTTACACTTTTAACAAAATTACGGCATATACACGTAGGCTAATAGGCCTACCCTATAAGTATACTTGCATATACACCTATTGTGCATACATGTAGACTAACACTAAGTAAGCTACAGTTATTGGCTAAGTAAACTACAGTATAATAGGTTAAGGTACCTTCCCCATTTTTTTTGAAACAAAATGGTAATTTCATTAAGTCACTGTAAAGTGTAAAGCATGAAAAATATCTAAATCATTCTTAGGTTTTTCTTTTTTTGCATAAACCAATGCAGAAACAATTTACGAGTAAATACAAAATAAACGAAAATTACATGTGCGTACGCTCGCTCGATCTAACATTAATTCACCTGAAAGCACCACACTGCTAAACAAACAATTCAATTACCGTAGTCAAGAGTTGAAACAAGTTCATTTTCGACTTCCTGGTCATCTTCTATACAGCTTTCATCATCTGGCGTGCCATGCACACTCACTGTCTCCTCATCCTCTACCTGCTCGTTCTCAAAATCCGTAGCATCGTTGCCTTCGTGAAGAACCAGAAGCTGACTGAGAAGATGATTCAATAGATTTTCTTCTAGACGTCATCCTCGTTCACCCACTCCGCAGCATTCGAACGCCCGCTTGAATGAACTATTATCCAACTTCTCAAGCGCTGCAGAAACGAAATTCACAATCTGTTGCCAAGATGGTCTCTTCCGGTAGCCTTTAGGAGTGAATAGTTGCTCGCCTTCTGCTAACCAAGTTTCCCATTGCCCACGTAGAGCACTCTTGAAGGAAGCGTTGACAGCGACATCTAAAGGCTGGAAATAGCTTGTGGTTCCAGGAGGGATAAACAGAACCTCTGTCTTCATGGCTTTCAGTTTCTCTAACACACTATCATGCTTATGCGATCCGAATTGGTCCATCAAAAGAAGGCTTTTTGCTCAAAAACTGAATGGCCCGCGTCCACAGAAGACTCGGTCCATCCAATGGTGCATCAAAGTCTCGTTCATGGATCCTGACATGGAAAGAGTCAGGTGAATGTTCTTCGGAACTTTCATTTTAGGAAGATTCTTCAATCATTTAAGGATAATCATTGCCTTCAGCCTCTGACCTCCCATTCCAACGCAGAGAGCACTTGTGAAACGGGTCTTGCCGCGGCCGGTATCGATCGAATCCACGGTGCGCTCACCTTTGAATGTGATAGTGCGCGTGCTCGACATATCAATGTAGCAAGGCACCTCGTCCATAATGTAGATCTGATCAGTTGGAATACCCTCCGAGGCCAGTACTGCGTCAGACAAATGGACACGAGCAATATGGGCACGCTCCTCGGGAGTTTGGCTGCTTTGTTGAGCCACATGAGTGACGATGTGTAGGACCAATTTACTTCGCTTCATGAATCCATGGATCCACTTGTCTGATCCGGTGAAAGCAATGCCAAGTTCTGCGGTGATGGCTTTACCTTGCCGAAGTCGTGTCCAGCTAACGTTTCGTTTTGCTTGCCGCTCGACTTGCACCCACTCATATAACAGAGATTCAAGTTCTGGAAAGTAGGCTCCTCTTCCACCACCCGGAAGACGACGAGAAGTCTGCTTCTTTGACGCAGTTTTGATATTATTCTCGTTTTCTCGAAACCCGCATAACACACTTCGAGCGATGCCTGTCTCCCGTGACATTGCACTGAAGCTGTTCTTGTACTTGGTCTTCAAATCGTTGAGGAGTCCAATTTTCTCAATAATTGTGTAACTTCTCTGGCGACGATCTGTCGACGACGAAGTTCTTGGAGAGCTCGCGTCACCCATTTCAAAGAAACTTTGAATTAGAGTCAGTGAGATAAACAACAAATACAGATCACTTTTCACAGTCAGAGGTGAGGTGTAGTTAAGAAATGATATTCGATAGTCAAGTTCGTCACAGTGGACAAGAATTCTTGGAAATTTTACCGTCTGACAATAGAGAGGTAAGCAGGTGTTTTGCGATCGGTTCTCAGACGGTCATCTATAGACTTATCACGGGCTGTCGACAACGCCTGTGATAAGGGACTTTCACACGAATGCGAATTTCATTGCGAATCACGGCGAATTGAAATTCGCAGAAGTTCGCAATGAAGTCTCACTGAGATTTTGTCATGGTTATGACCTTGAAACCGTTGACTGCGATTCCGATAGGATATGCCACGACTGCTATGAGATTCCACCACGACTCATAGAGATGTCCCTGCGAATGTTTGAGACATAGGCTTTGGATGATGGACGTCACATTGTCACCAGACGACGCTTCGTGCTTTTATTCTTTAATTGAAAAAGAAAATATTCTTCTAGCTGCCACAGCATTGATACGACGAAAACAAAGAAGAAATCGTATAATATCTGTATGGATAAGAAAATGGCTTTTGCGTCGACCACTTCTTGGAGCGTATGAAAAACTTATGGTTGAATTGCGGATAGAAGATACTCCAAGATTTAAAAATTTTCTCCGTATAAACCCCCAATTGTTTCAGGAACTGCTTTGTCGTGTTGGGCCTCGAATTGAGAAGAATGAAACAATAATGCGAAAGCCTTTGGAACCAGGTCTACGGCTCGCGATAACCATGCGGTACTTAGCTACTGGGAACTCTTATAAAAGTCTACAATATGAATTCAGAGTGGCTCATAATACAATTTCGATTCCTGAAGTTTGTGAGGCTATAATTCAGGAATATACCGAAGAAGTTCTTGCACATCCCCAAACCGAAGCAGAATGGAAGGATATCGCCTCAAAATTTTCCAAGCGTTGGAACTTTCATAACACAATCGGTTCAATTGACGGGAAACATGTCGCTATTCGCTGTCCATCCAATGCAGGATCACTTTATTTCAATTATAAAGGATTCCATTCTATTGTTCTACTGGCCTTATTGATGCAAATTACCGATTTATATTCATTGGTGTGGGAGCTAATGGTAACTGCTCTGATGGTGGGATATTTAAAGATTGCGATTTGTTTGAGGCTTTGCAGACTTGGAGAACTGGCATTCCATCTCCGGAACCTTTACCAAATGATACTCAACCGATACCTTACTCTATCGTTGGAGATGATGCTTTCGCGTTACGGACTTGGCTTATGAAACCTTATCCTCGAAGCAGATTTCTTGACAGACGTGAGAGGATATTCAACTACAGATTATCCCGTGCGAGGCGGGTAGTAGAAAACACTTTCGGGATACTTGCTCACAGGTTAGTATTTGAATATGATCTATACTACAATTTATTTTACAATCTATTTACCACACATAAATGTCAGTAGATAAATAGTGATTTAGCTTCATTGATGATTCCATATGGAATTTCATTTTTGAAACAACACTAAATTCTAAACATTTCAACAATATAACTTATACTTGAAACATAACTTATACTGAGGGTAAAACCTTTTGAAATATAACTTGTCTATGACAGAATATTTCAGAAATATCAACAAAGGAAATATATTTACATTTTATCCTACTGTACGTAAACTTGAAAGAGTTTTGAGTTTGGTAGGTAATTATCAAACTTCTCTAAAATTTCTTTTGTGAGGCAATTTATTATACTCGTACATGTACATGTATGTGGGTGGACTATATGCATTGCAATATATATATTTGTTTTTTCAGGTTCCGCTGTTTGCTCACCACTATGCAACAACATCCAACTAATGTTCGAACCATAGTGATGGCCACCTGCGTTCTGCACAATCTTATTTGTACTCGACATCCGTCTCATATCATACAGGAAGTTGACAGAGAAGATATCGGTACTCATGTCATCGTACCTGGTTCTTGGCGTGACTCAATGAATCTCCTTGGTTTACGAAGTCAGCATGGCAATACCTCACTTTCAGCGGGTAGACGACAGCGCGATTATTTGAAAGACATTCCTCTATTGGGAAATTACCCTGGCAAGAAAATATGATTTAACAATATGAATCCAATATTTTTTGTTTATCATTTGGTTTTGATTGACTTGTTTTATACACGAAAAAGATAAGCCAACATAGTCCAATGCACGGGCAGTTCTTTCGAGTCTTATTTAACACATTTAATTGTGTTTTAATTAAAATTTATTCTTAGGATTTATAGGGAGAGACTTTCAAGGTATTTGTTCTTAGTATTTTTGTATGCTTATTTGATTACTTATAATTCATTTAATTTCATTTGTATATACAATAAAGCCAACATAGTCTATTATATTGTGTATTAGGCCTATGGATTTTGAAAAATAGATCAATAAAATGCATACAGTATATATAAGTTGATAACAGAATGGTCATACAAAGATACAGGAGAACTAAGAGATGTAAGAGCATCATGCAAAAACAATATGATGAAATAGAAATGGACGACTTTATATCTAAAAAAATATGTGAGATCAAATTAAATCTCTACCATAAAAAGTCTAGTAAATTGCATGATACACACAGGATACAAATTCTGGTAGGTCTACATGTAGGAAACACCATAAAATTGTACAAAAATATAACGTCATCCTTGGTATGGCTGAGAAATGTTTGTCTCCTGAACCCCTGAGCCGATCAGTTGCTGCAAAGCAGAGTTTGGGTTGACTGTAACATTACATTGTTGAGGCACAAAATTCGAATGCGTCAGAAAATTGTATTGCTGTGGCTGAAATATAGGCACGTCCGGCTTCTGTATATATCCTTGGACCAAATGCTGCACTTCGACACTAAAATTAAACCAGTGAACATGTTTGATTAAACGTAGCTGGGTCGCCAAATATCGAACGAATGAATCGACTGTTTCTTCATGAGGAGACCTCTGATACCTTTCTACGAGCTCCTTCCGCTGTTGAGCAGCTGAGCCTGCTCGCTGAAGTAACTGAAAAACAAAATTTGATTAATTTTAAGAGAATCAGATTAATATTTTGGGTTTCTTTGAGATAGACTTAAAACTACTATTCGTATTTAGTGTTTGGAATTCCCGGGACAATTTCAGATCCCGGTAATTCGGGACAAAGCTTCTTCGAATCCCGGGATTTTTCCCGGGACAAACCGAAATTCCCAAAAAGTGCCATGTTGTTGGCAATTTTGCTAGCTCGACTATTTTCTAGGTGCATTGGAAGGGTTTGTATTTACCAATTTATTTTGCTGGTGGCTATTTTCGAGTTGTATTGGAAGGGTAATAGCATTTAGAGACACTTTAATTACGGTACCGTACATTTGAGATGCAATTAATCAAGAAAACTTTTTTAATCACAATTAATGCCTGGGAAAGCTGTATTGTCAAAATTGCTAACTGCTACAGTTGCTTACTGATAGAATTATTTCTAATTTTGGTACAAATTCTGCGGCAATTCCTGTACGGTACCGGTACAAAGTTACGAAAGTAGTTAGTAGGCCTATTGAGTTATGAACCAGTTGTGTCTGATATACATGTAATTAATTATATTACACCTAGGCCTACATGTACCTCATGCTCTTTGTGATTGCGCGTATTGAAATGCCGTCCTCTGCTGCTAGTCTTGCCAGTATTTCTGCTAGTGATGATCGCTTAGCAGACATGAAAGCTCGATCTAGAGTTTGTTGCTTCACTTTCTTCCTCTGTGACGGTTGATCAGCCATGTCTTCATCAGCTTTGCGTTTCTGGTGCACAAGCTCACGATGAATGTTCTTCAAATGTCTTAGCAAACCGCTAGTCGATGATCCTTTGCAGCCGATAGAAGCTTTGCAAATATTGCAGATGGCCTTCAAGCCAGTATCGTCTTTCGTAAAGTAGTTCCAGGCGGGTGAATCCATGGCTTAGACGTTGCACTGCACTGAACTCTCAACTCGAAGGAGTAGTCTATAAACTACGGGCATTCTTCTTGAGCGCTAACACCAAAATCAATTTTCATCTCCATGGAGATGGGAAAAGGAAGGAAACGGTGAGTCATCTGGCTTCTCGCACCAATCGTGACCTTGCGCAAGCCTTGCGGTAGCAGTCACACACACAGAATCATAGCACAGAAGTGGCACAGAATCATGCACAGAATACTGTAGTCACACCCAAGACGTCACACACGATCACTCAGTTCTAACATCATGCTATCATACAATTCTTACTCAGCAACATTTCAACACATGAGTCATTCTGCCGAATGACGCGACGAAATATGACCTCAGACAAGGACTGCTATTATATTTAGACGTCAGATGAGACGACAAATGTATTATGCATAATCAGAATAGTTAGCTTTTGTGCTATGTACTACGCAGCTTACGGTGCTACTTACTAGCCTTTTACGACTCTATACAGACTATGTAGCCAATCATTAACTAAAATATGATAAACGCAGATTCGCACAACTACTATGTAAGTTAATAACTTCTTTTTCAAGAAAATTGAATCCCGGGATTTCCCGTCTCTGTTTCCCGGGATTCGGGACAAGAAAAATACGTCGGGATCCCGGGAAATCGGGATCCAAACACTATTCGTATTGATCGATAAAATTAATTATTACATGTAGATAAAGCAAACATTCATTCTTTGGTGAGCATATGATTCAGAAATACGAGTATGTTGTTGCCTGTTACAGTGTAGCAAGAGATAATATTATTGAAATCATTTACCTACCTTTTGTATTAATTCATCATTGCAGGATTTTTTCATTGCCTTTGTTGGTTCGGAATTATTCTCCATACTGTCGTCTAGTGCTTCTTCTACATTTTCTTTCGATTTTGAGTTAGCCACATCACGAAACTAAAAATTAAATGAGTTTTATTAATATATCAGAATTAGAAGAACAAGGAAAGCTATGTGTAAACCCTAAAAGCAAATTAAAACAAAACAAATTACGGTCAAATCATCAGAAAATATTTACTCTAGTGCTTCGGCGACTTGGGCATCTCTTGATATGGTTATCGAGAAACACGAATGTATCGAAAATCACTTTATCTCGATCACTCAACTCGGAAAAGCCTTGTCCAGACTTTTTGGCAGCAATTTTACCATATCTTGTACGCATTCCTCTAAAGAATGAAACCAGCTGATAATCTGAAACGAATATGAATATTCTAAATACAGATTTATGTATTCATGGGGCATTATATGATAGGCTATTTGTATGAAAACATACACATTGATACGTAGTAGGATTAATAAGCCTAGCTTTTCAAAAGCTATTTAAGTAATGATGATTTTGATGGAACCTCATCCTATTAAACAAACGAGGTGAAATTGAAAATTATTCATGACCCCTCCTTTACCTAACCGGTCTCAAAATACCCTTGTACTTTATTCTTAGGCCACTTAATATGAGGATTAGGCTTACGGAAAAATAAAGCAAAGCCGGTCATAAATTAAAGGAGTGGCTTATGTAGATAGCTTAACTATTGAAATAGTACTAAATTGTATCAGATGAAAAGCAGTATTATTTGATTGATGAATTTATCAAGTTATCTTTTCAATATAAAAAATAAGCTCACACTTACATGTACATGGTGGTTCCAGAGTTACCGCTTTGTCAGCAATGAGCGACTTCTTCAAGTCTGTGTCCTTATATTCCTTCAACTTCTTGTTATATAGGCACTCGTTCTCCCGGTACCAGTTTGCCTTCTTCTTTGAAGATGCAAGCTTGTTTGTAAATTTTTCTTTTTATTCCAGATGTCTTTCTTCTCTTTTCTCTGCACTGTCGGAAATCCCTTCTTCATGGCTGCTGTCACCGCTCAACTCACTCAATGTATCACTCATGATTGATTCTGCTACTGTCCAAGCTTCCGTGTTTATATACGATTTGATACACGTGACCCAAGGTGACTCAATCGTATCCATTCGCACACACATTCGCAGCCTTTCTTGGCACTGTCTCATCACTGTCGTATTCATTCGCGAAGCGTCTCACTGGTGTCACGACCCAATTTGTGCATGTTGTGTCGGCGAAGTCGCTACGATGCCCATGAGACGCGTGAGAATCACCTACGACTCCGTTGCGAATGGAAAATTCGCCGACTTCATCGCGACATATTTTGAAAATTCCAAAATATTCTCCATGAGTCGCGATGAAGCCGTGATTCTTCACGAACTGTAAGACTCATTGCGAATGATTGCGAAGTGATGACGAATATAAAATTATGTTAAGGTTATAAAATTCGCCACGATTCGCAATGAAATTCGCATTCGTGTGAAAGAAGGAAAAACATCACGCGGTATGATTTCCTAGAAATTAACAGTGGAAATTTCCTAGAAATTTTCTTCCAAATAAGCTGCCATGACGCCTTATTTGACTGGCAGCTATTATGGAAAAGTACGCTAGTCTGGCGCGGCAAGAAGATAAGTTTTCCATGGAACGTAATGCAAATTCAAGCCTGAATTCTGACGAGCTAGAACATTGACACCACATTAAACGTACACAGTCAGCAAATTGAGATCGTGTAGAATCGAGCGGTGTGAATAATATTTCCATTTGACAAATTTATCATGGAGAAAAGTGAGTCGAAGATAGGTACTTTTCACTTGACAGGCCTGCCCGCAATCTGACCGCTGAGGTTCGCGGGGTACCTGATACGAGCCACTTCTGTAATGCACGTGCTTGGCCAATCACGCAAGCCAAAGAGAATCGAATATCTATGTCAATCTCTATCGCTTGCTACCATTGCATTCAATGACCTAGATAGGATTATGTAGACTAACTCACACGCAAATAAATCCACCTCTGTGGGTCCACTAGATCATAGAGATATGAAAATGTATAATGTAGATTCGGTTCAGAGATTTTTTGCTTTAAAGAACTAAATGTCATCAAATATTGCATGTTTTCGACTCTTTAACGACATGCTAGAACCAACCAGAAAACCAGAAATCCGACACGCGAAAAGTCGGATTTCTATGACTCAAACATTCTGGCAGCTTCTATAATAAGTCCCTTCAATTCATTGTTCCTCTGAAAAATCGAAATATATATAATGCGAGTGCGAGAGCTACCGACGTTTCTTCCTAAAGTAGCGCACGTGCTCCTTATTATTTTTAATATGTAGATTGTCACCCAACATCAGTAAAATGACAATTCTTAAGTTGTACCTCCACTCGTCTTGCAAGCTATAGAGCCTCAAACATCGCAAAATCCCACTTGTTTATGTAGATCTATGTACTTCCGAGTTTCATACACTCAATAACGTAATATGATCCAGCATACATTTGAAAACTCAAAATGAGATTTGTCATTTTTATGATCATGATTGCACTTTTAAGGTAGACATCTTCCAGAGTAGGCAGAACTGTGATATTCAACGTAGCGGGTAGCTTGCCCGAGTTGCTGTTAATGATAATGAAAACGTCATAACAACCGATGTTATTGCCGATTTTTTAAATTCATATTTCTACACGACACATGATTCTATAACGACACGGTATCCCTGTAGTCCGTGGCATCCTTGTGTTCGGCAGCACCCTGGTTTAGAACTTGCGAACCATTGCTGTAAATTGATAGATTGTTGAAAAAGATATTCCAGCTAAATTCAAATCTTGGAAGTACATGAGAATTTTCAAAAATAAGAACAAAGCAAATTCAAAGAATATATTCAACACTTGAATACTACATTTGGAAATTACAATCTTGAATTCAAGAGGAATAAAAATTACAATTTCACAGTATTATGATTAAATTACATACATTATTGTTGGAAATACTTACATGCACTATTTACAACATCGGTAAGTGAAATCTCTAAATTTCGCATCCTTCTTCATGATAAAATACGGACCTAATCCGAGTCAATGTGCATCAAAATTCGCGTTCATACTTGAATAGAATTTACAGTTTTTTTATCGAGTGATCGCATTTTGCTTCATTAAAAACAAATTGTGTACATCAAGACATAATTTCTTTTCATCAGAAAAATCCGATGTTTCTTTGAATAGAATTTATTCAGCGGAATTCCAAATCCATGAAGCGTTTAATGGTCAATTGTGACTAGATACATCATTTGAAAACGTCATATTCGCTAGAAAAGGAAATTCGAAGAAATAAGGACTGGATTTATACTTGCATGATAATATATTCTATGAAATCGTGCCTTTCATCGACCAAAAAAGTTTAACTTCAAAAATTTGAGAATAATGCTCGTATGTCATGCTGACATTCTCACTTCATAACTTCCTCAAGTGAATTAATTATAAGTGAATGTATAAAAAAATCATTAATTTCCGAAATTCTTTTAGCCTTCTGAATATTTTTGACATTTAAGAAAAAAAATCATGAAACCTTTAAGCATCCTTAAGTCAACAGTCATTCGTGTTAACAAGAATATGAAAACGTTTTCATTAACGCAGACATAACACGAATAACGCATGTTATGAAATTCAACGTAAATTTGATAACTTTTATATTTTCCCTAAGTGTCTTATAGAGAACAGGACATGCCTTGATATTCCCAACTATGCGTACTTATATGCACACTTGAAATTAAGTAATTTTAATATTGAATGCACTTTAAATGTGAAGTGATTCATATTCTTAAATAGTACCAGATATAGAAAGGTCAAGTTGCAACTATGTGCTTCAAATAATGCAGACTGAAGACATACATAATATCAGAAACATGTTTTTCCAAAAAGATAGAGAAGTTGTCATTTATAAATTATCGACATTATCTCTAGAAAATTTCCATAGTATGAATTCCTGTGGCAATTTTTTGATGTTCGAATCTTGTTGCAATTTTTGAGTTCAACTTTCTTAAACTGCTGCCATATGATAATTAAGCGGAAAATAAATATATAACATCAAATGACATCTTTATCAGGATCCTTGCATGTTATCTATAAGCTGCTGACGAACAAACATCAGAATAATCAAATACTCGTAATAACTTCGAGAAGCACTTTTGTACAACGTTCTAATTAGAAATATGCTACAATTTGATAATTGTTATTGTCATGAAATGTTTGGCATCAAACCATTAAGACTTATATCATTATCATACAAAAATGCGTATTTATACAAACTGCCACTCCTACAATAGATATGCAGGAATAAAACTGTGTTATTCACAATAATGTAAACAGTCTTCACAAAAGTATAGTACATTTGCAAAATGACATCCGTAAAAAATGATTGATATATTGATGTTTTAGTTACAACGACACAACTGACATTAAAACGTCTTCTGATCATCAAATCAATCAGGTAAATCTATAGCACACATATGGGGTGGTGCGAAACTTGAGTCAAAAGGTGACGCGCAAGGCTGGCGGTCTATCAAAGCTTTGCTGCTTGCTATAGAGGGCTCCACACGCCGTTCCTCAAGTTGTGCATTATTGGAATTACCTGAATTGTCATGATGACCTCTACCTAATTTGTATGATATATTTCCATACTCCTGCAAAAATGGACACGTTTCCAAGAACGACTGACAAAAGTCTTTCCTTATGCCAAACCACCAACGGTTGGAAGGAGTCCGTGAAGTGAACGACATACACAGCAATAAGCACAATGACCAAATCAATGGCAATGAGATTAGACTAAAGGAAGTACTTATGTTATCGTCAAGTCTCTGTACCAAAAGTATTTCGAATACTAACATTGGGAATACTACGCAAACATAACCCAATGCTAAGCAAAGACTGTGACCACGCTGTTCAGGCATGATTTCTGGAGATCTCCAGAGAATCAGAGCCAATATAAGACCGTATATCACTACTATAATTGCTGCCGACATTGCAATCCACACTGGTATAAAAACCACTGACCATGACCACTTAACTGTTTTATCTAGACGAAGTAGGAGGAAAATAAAAAACAGAATGTTAGCGGTTATGAGAAATTCCAACTCAAAACTTCGTTGGCTTTTAGCAGCCCAGATGCATATACCTACACCCGAAACACACATAATCAAAAGAGGAACAAATACAAACACCCATTTGATGCGCTTTGATTCGCAGGTATCACACGCTAGCATCTCAAAGAGAAATAATAGAAGTTGTGACCCAGCTGATACAATCATTGCCTTGAATTCAGTTCGAGATTCCGCACGATATTGAGGATTTCGAATCCAAATGGTTACTCCAGTGACAAATCCTATTAAAACTGTGAATTTCCATATCCATAAAGGTAAAAAAACAACCCAATAACTCCACATTATGGTCTGGTCGAGTCTGAGAGTAAAAGTGATGGTGAAAATGATTAGCAGGAAGAACACCAACACTTTACTGGGAGCAAAGTTTTCAAACGCTCGTCTCAGGTCCATTCAGAGGGATCTGATTAAAGAACCTGAAAAAAGAGAAAAATATTCTATACATGACAACAACTTCTTGTATTCGTAGGCAGCAATGCCAATTATCCTATTTTAAATGAGCAGCTCTCAAAATCTGATCGTCACAGCAATCAGATAATTGATGCAACGCTCTTTCCAAAAAACATGAGAAACTCGTGGGAATTGTCATGAGATTCATGGTATTACTCAATTCTAAGTCTCATTGACAGGGACTTCGTGAGCGTCAAAATTGCAAAAGAACTTGTAAATCGTTATAAGAAATGACGGGATAAACCATTTTTTTTTGGAAATTTCATCGCTTTGAGATCGGACAAGCTGGTAAAAAGGACTACATTTGATGTAAACATTTGATTGATTATGGCATAAGAATCTTTACTCTTAGAGATTGCTCTAATATCGATAACAATAAAATATGAATCCATGTGAATAATGAATCGATGACAATCGTGAAATATCAATACAGGACTGAATAATACTAATATTATGACACAAGGTCTTTAATGATTTGTAATTATTCGATTGGCAGTTAATTAAGTTCATGTCGGGACTAACATCCGACAAATGTCAGGCTTTCACATTGAACAAATGAAATTGATAAGAAATGATAATTTGTTAACGGGACAACGATTATTTGCTGATGCATTGCTTCTCATCCTTATTGAGGGACCTGCGAATCGGCAAATTTTGAGTCGAATTGAATCGGGTCGTGATTCGCAAATCGAACTAAATTTTGAATCGAATCATACAAAATCTAAATCGGCCTACTTGAGCTTATCTTTATGTACAAATATGCATACTCGAAGAAACGGTAAGCTCAAATTCATGTAAAAATTCGATTTTTAGACAGCAATAATAGAATTTTAACAGCAAGTGAATGATACCCGCAACTCCCAAGTCATCGTTGTCCGTAATGAATATATCCAATTGCTCATACCGAACTCAAAACAATATATCAGAAAGCTTATATAGACTTTTACGCAAATTCATCACTCAAGGTCGCACAAATACATGCAAATAAAAGTTAACAAACGACTTCCTATGGTTCCATGCCATCTGATCCATGACACTTGCCGTCTGACTCATGCCATCTGACACTTGCAAAACTGCAAACCGACGTCTACGTCTAATTGAAAAGGCTTTCCTCCGATTGGACTCAGTGGTCTCTCTTGCTGAGTTTCGTGAGTGCAAGACAGCTTACAGTCATCTGATCAATGCAAAGCGTGAATATTTCTGACGCTCTAAATTACTTGGTGATCAGAATATTACTAAATCATACTGACTTTGGTGGTAAATCTTCTTCGACTACATCCCTCAGTACGGCTGATTATCTCAACTTTGACACAATAAAGATTAACAAGATCCGTACCTCATTGTCTGATGCACCTCGTCAGTGTTTCTCTAGTGCACCCTCTAATTGAATCTTCTCTGACTTCAAAAGTGTGTCTCCCCGGCATGTGTCTTCATCAATCAAATCTCTTCAAAATAAACACTTCTCTGGACATCTTGCCGACTGATTTATTGAAGACTTTCGCGGAGTTGCTATCACCATTTCTTGTCCATCTTGTCAATACTTCTTTATTTGAAGGTTCCTTTCCTGCTGAGGTGAAGACTGCATGTGTGACTCCTGAGTTCAAAAAAGGAGCTAAATCAAATGCGAACCTGCCTCTTTTCGTCCAATCAGAAATCTATCAAAGATCATTGAGCGTCTTGTAAATAAGCAGTTAACAGCCTATCTACAAAAGAACTCACTACTACCGACACTGCAATCTGAATATCGGGCTCATCATTCCAAAGATACGGCCTTGCTCAAAATCACCAGTGATGTTTTGTCAGTAATGGATGAAGGTTTGGTTTTTCTTCTCACCGGCATTGATATATCCTCTGCATTCGACACTGTTGATCACAATGGTTTGTTTCATTTGGTGTGCAGAGTACAGCATTATCATGGTTTATCTACTTCATCATTGGTCGCTCACAGTATGTTAACTTAAATGACACTCGCTTCGATCCCCTCCCTATGAACAGTGGTGTCCCTCCGGGGTCCGTGCTCGGCCCTTACTTTTTGTTCCGCTCACAACGGACATATTCAGCCTTATTCTGCGCCACGATTTGCGAGTTCATGCTCATGCTGACGGCAGACTTATATATGGCTCCACTTCCTCAACAAATGTCAATTCTCTATCTACGAAAACATACACTTGCGTTACTGCCCTGGACACTTGACTCAAATCTAATGGCTTCCTACTTAATCTCGATAAGACACAAGTCATGTAACGCGTCAACAAATAGCTACTCAGGTTGGTGAGCAGCAAATTTGTCCTGTATCCTGTCTGAAGTATCAGGGTGTGACAATTGATCCAACGTTGTCTCTCCTCATGCACTGCGCAATCACATCAGGCTCCTGTTTTGGCCGTCTCATACAAATCCGCGCAATTCGAAGGTGTCTGCCTCGTTCCGTGGCTAAGTCACTCATTGTTTCACTTGTTTTCCCCAAGCTAGATTATTGCAAATCAATTCTCGGCGGAATTCCTGAGTACCTCACTTCTCGCCTTCAATCTGTCATCAACACCTCTGTGCGACTAGTTTTCAACCTTCGCCGATCAGATCACTTTTCCTCACATCCTGAGCAACTTCAGTGGTTACCTATTCGGTCGAGGATTGAACTCCAATCAGTTACCATCGCTGCAAAGTGTATGAATGATCAAGCTCCGACTTACCTTCAAGATTTTGTCACTCTAGTATCTGATCATCCAAACCGGTCGCGTCTCCGTTCTGCTAACTCCCAAGTCCTCATCATCCCCGAGACGAAACTAGAGTCTATCGGTAGAAAAGCTTTCTTTTCAAGTTCCTCTCGTGCCTGGAACAACTTGCCTATCGAGTTAAGATTGTTGTATTCCCTCATTTTAAGCGTGAAGTCAAAACTTTTTATCATGAAAGATCGTTGTGAAACTGCTTATTTACTTTGCTTCCTTTTACCATCTGTGCATGCATGTGTCTCGAATTCCGAAGTGTGACCGCCCAACTATCACAGACTTTAGGCCAATCTCACTACTATCAATTCTGTCTAAAGTGCTAGAAAAAGCTGTTTTCCTTAAGTGGCTAAAACCGCTCTCCGTCCACATCTCACCCTCGCAATTCGCTTTCACTCCTAGAATAGGTCAAGGAACTACTTGTGCCCTCACTTTCCTCATCCACAAAATCCTTACTTTTCTGGACACTCCTGGCGCAGTGCGTCTCCTTATGCTCGATTTTTCCAAAGCCTTCGATGTTATTCCCCACGAAACAGTCCTAACCTCGCTCATCAACAAGAACGCGCCCGTCGAGCTGGTCACCTGGCTCAAGTCCTACTTCACCGGGAGGTTGCAAGGGTCAAGAACGACGGTAAACTGTCAAAATGGTACAATGCAACCAGTGGAGTTCCGCAAGGCAGTATCCTAGCCCCTCTCCTGTTCGCATTCGGCATCGACTCGCTAAATGCACAATTTTCGAACAGCACCATCATTAAATTCGCTGATGACATCTATCTTGTGCATTACATACGAGAGAACAGCGACGATAATCCATCCGATGAACTCAAGCATGTTGGGGATTGGGCTGTCAATCATGGCATGAAGATCAACATGGCCAAAACAAAAGTTCTTAACTTCCGAACCAAATCATCCCTACTGCTACCAGACCTCATCGACCTTGCTACCCTGGCTAGAATCGAGACCGTTCACTCGGCGAAAATTCTCGGCATTGTCATTGACGACAAGTTCCTATGGAATGACCATGTCATCAGCAAAGCCAAGAAAAGGATTTTCTACTTGTACTCCCTACGTGAAGCCGGCTCTTCCAAATTCCTGCCCTGGCGCGTATATTGCTCCACGATCCGATCAATCATCACCTACGGGTTCCCTGCATGGTGCAATATCTCCCCCACGCGCTTCAAAACTATTTCCCGGTTTGAGAAAAGGTTGTGTAAAATTTTCGCAATCGGCCAAGCCCCCCTCATCTCTGACTTGTGTCAAACTGCTTGTCTTCGACTCGCCGGCAAAGCTAAGGACAAAGACCATCCTCTCCACTGCATATATGATCTGTCTGCCACGCGATATCCATCCCGTCTCGGTAACAATCATCGGAAGCTCCCCGCAAAAACGTCGAGGCTAAAACGCTCACTCACCAAATTCGCCTAGTGAACCATCATCAGCATCATCATCTTCATCCTTCATCTTCTTCTGTATCATTGTACATGTATTTTGTGTCAATTGTAACGGCTACTTCTGATTCTCGAATTGAAGCACCGAATAAAGATTATTATTATTATTATCATTATTATTATTATGTCTGTAAATTGTCTGGAAGTGACTTGCTCACATAACGCCATTTTAATAAAATTCGTGATTACTTACTTATTCCGACACGGTTGCATATGAATATACACTTGTGTAAGCTTCCACTAGGTCGAACTTGGAATTGGAGGAAAATCTTAAAAACTCGGTTTCACAATCCTGCGTGATTCAGATATTTTCTGAACCCGGGCTATCAATCGCAAGTCATCATAGCTACTGCTGCAGAGTCGGACTCGGCAATTTTATATCAGGACTGTGTACGGTGAAGTCCATCTCATCTTTTTACCGTTGTCAATAATCGGATGACATCCGATGTCATTACAATACAATGGGGGTCCCAACTAGCTCAGTTATAGCAAATTTAGGAAGTACTGTAATGGGATTGTTGACTTCCCTCAAGTGACAAAGGTTATTGAAGCGATGACAGTATTCGAAATCAATGAAGTAAGGAAATCTAATAGCTGCTCTAATTTCAAGATTACGAGCCGAAAATATGCCTTATCTTTTATTATTGAAGCTTGTATAACTCTTTTACCTCCGATTAATTTCATCTTTGAGATATACAGGATTCTGGATAAGAGCAACATTTTGTCTCTATGGAACATACTCAAAATCTAATAAGCGTGACAGTGACGTAGCGTGCTTCAAAACGTCTCCGGGGCTGAAATGAATTTTGTCATCGGGACTTCATAGAATGCAGCATTATTACGTAAAATACCCGGTCGAAGTCAAATAAATATGAAAGAATGAAGAAGTGAAGGTATGCATTTGTAACCTATATTAGCTACACGTTTGCTAGTGGTTGCTCGTTTGTTAAACTCGCCGTGATTAGTCAGTCAGTGTGTGTGTAAGTGCAACTCGTAAAGAATTCCCTGTCTTAGCCCGGGTTGAATTACGTGGATGGATTGCTTATCTGTGAGTTGCATGCAGTGGCCGCGAGGATCTGAAAGGGGCTGCTGAACTGTTCTGGCGCGCGCAAACGGGGCTGATAGATTGGCCATTGCTCTGATCATGTGTGACTCGTGTTACATTTGGACCAATCACTGCAATCTCGGCGACACTCCGGCGACTGCCCCTGATAGAGGAAGAAAGAGAGATAAACCACCGACAGTTATACATGCATACGTTGGAAAGATGAAATAAAGACTTAAACTTTATTTAAGATAAGATGTAGCGTTTGATCACTGGCGCATATTGTACATGATTACAATATGTTGGCACTGCCCCGAATGCCCCAATGGAAGCTACGCCCCTGGTGCCAAAATTAGTTCATTACTTGGTCGAGAGTAAATGTTCCCTTTACTTTGAAGCATTTTTACCTCAAAGATCAAATCCATTGGGTGTCTGTTTCAAACGTTTTGGCTCACCCACAGACATTGCTCCTGTCCGCAATCCACGACATTTTGCTGCCCGAATGGATGGAAAACTACTCTCGTTGGCAGCCGATTCACTCACGCCGCTGAATCCCGATATACTCCTAGCGAAGAACCTTGAAAATACTCGATTTTTGTGCTTGGCTGACGACATTTGATAATCGCCGTCGATCACAGGCCTCTCGTCAAAATATTTGCTGACCGATCCCTAGACGACAGCCCCAACAACCGATTGCGAAATCTTAAAGAGAAAATATTTCGATACCGATTCACGATGCTCCATATTCCTGGCGCAAAACAAAGCCGCAAACTCTTTCTCGCCACCCGTCTGGCCCCTCTGCTGATGGTAGCATAACTCAATATTTGTTTGATTGTTTCAATATTTGTGTTTACGCGAGCGCTTTCGAAGTCCGTCGGATATCATAATCATGCGTTTAATGATTCATTGCGAGATTCACAAGAATCAATGAAAAGTGTTCATAGGACATATGACAATAGTCTCTTTACGAAATGAGTCAACGATAATATAATACTGATTAAAGATAAGAGTAACTTTTACGGTGTATAAAGCCAAAATTACTTGAAGGAAAAAATACATGCGATGAAGGATTATAATACTGCATCATAAGATCTTAAGTCAACTTTAGTCTTGTTGTCCGAACCCAGCTTCTTTGGCCAGATGTGAGAATTTGTGAGAAAGAGAAATATATATGGTGTATTGCCTATCCTGGATTTGCTCATTGATCGATCGGGCGAAGACTTACAGTTCTCCATCTATCGCAAGTTCACTCACACTGATTCCTATCCTGATAGGCATTCCTGTCATCTAGAGAATGCTTTTTTGAATCTACTGTGCGCTCTTTACATGTAAGAGCTGACCGTCTTATGTTCCAGACAATTCTTGGTGGAGGAGTGACGACATCTACGTCATGTATTCATGGAAAATGGCCACAGTGAGCAAGACATCTGCTTCTGGTCTGCTAGTGACACTGCTAATCAGCGTGAGTATCAACATCCGAAAGGATCTATTCCCTGATATCCAGGAAGTGGAGAGAAAATAAAGTATTTTCTTTCTGATTCTAACATGAATATTAAGTTGAGGCCTTTGAGCACTCTCCAGTCGATGTGCGTAAGAAAGCGCCACTCTCTTGCCATTCAGTTGGGATCAGTGTACCATATTCCATGCTCAGAAGACTCCTGGCCTATTCTCTTACGTTGGTGAGACATCCAGGACTCTCAAGGAGCGCAAAAAGGAGCACCAAAAAGCAGCAGAGAAGTTGGACGCTGACAAATCGGAGATGACCAAGCATGTTACTGAGACTGGTCACATGATGTCTTTTGACGACATGCGTAGTATTGATGGGGCAAAACAATGGCGGCAACGGATCAATAAAGAAGCCATCTGGACAAAGAAGCTGGGTTTGGGCAACGACTAAAGTTGACTTAGGATCTTCGTATGATGCAGTATTAATCCTTCACCGCATGTATTTTTTCCTTCAAGTAATTTTGGCTTTATATACCTTACATGTTACTCTTATCTTTAATCAGTATTATATTATCATTGACTCCACAGAATTAGATTCATCTGCGCGCGCTTCGGTTTCCTAGAAAGGAAGAATTGTATGTAACCTTAATATCGAAATGGCACATCACATCACACAACTTGCTCCTTCTCGAATGGATAATTCGTGTATCGCTTGCTATTGGAAATGGCAAACAATAAGCTGTCAGCAAAGGACACCAGAGCCAGTGAGAGATGCGTGCGTGCTGTGCTATCACTTTGCACACACCAAAACACACATCGATGTGTGGCTTCGATTCAATGTATGCACTATACAGTGAGCAATGCCGAGGAGAGGATGTGAAATCATCAAGTGAACTAATTTTCGTACGCCTGCTACTTTCTTTAATAATGATCGGAAGGGTCAGCATTATGGAGAAAACTTGTGGGCAATGATCTGAATTCTTCGAATCTGAGGGAATTTTGGCAATCGAAGCACTTCGCTGGAACTCACTTTAATCCGCAAGCGACGCACGACTTTTTTTCCTATCTCTTTAAGGTATTAGGAATTCCTTTTTGCCCACCTAATAGGTTCCTCAATGTGCCGTCCATTTCGTATTAATCACACTTCTAACAAACCGAAGCAGATAAACAAAATATTTAATTCTGTGATTGACTCATTTCGTAAAGAGACTATTGTCATATGTCTTATGAACACTTTTCATTTATTCATGTGAATCTCGCAATAGACCATTAAGCGCATGATTAATGAAGCTTCAACACCGGTCTTGCTGCGTTGCTGTGCATAGCTGGTCGATAGCACATTTTCCCCATTGCAAGCTTCATGTGACTGCCTATGATGCAAACGGATCGAAGGGCATCGCTTCGAGCACATTGGCTTCATACGCTCAACTATCGACCAATGTGATCCCTAAACTAACTGATACAGTAAGGAACAAATTTCTCTTGAACAGAACACTTCGATTCTGACTGAGCAAGTATGCACGATTCAACATGGCTTATCCGACCGAACAACTGCGATTGAAATGAATCAAGCTGTTTAATGCGACTGAAGGAAGAGATTTTCTGAAGTTTATTGACTCTAAAACTGTGTTTTGCAAAGCTTGCGAGACCAGTTTCACTGCTCTTCAGAAAAGCCAAATGCAGCAACACGTTGGCACCGATCGACATGAGAGCATAACGACATCGACATGTCGTCGGCTGAAACGCAAACGCCATCAAGCGCAATTAGGAGATGTGTTTGACAGCCGCGCGAAGCGATCGAAATGCTTCACGTTCAACTGTGAGTTGAGCGAGGCCTTACTGGCTGCTAACACTCCGTGGCGAAAACTCGAAGTTCCCAAGTTTCGTGAATTTATTCAGGAAAAGATTACCTTGACGCTGCCAGACGAAAGTACTATGCGGAAGATTTATTTGGATCCATGCTACCAGAATGTGATGGAAGCGATCCGCGGCAAGTTGAAAGACTCGCCTATCTGGATTGGAGTTGACGAAACGAAACGATCGACGAGGAGGGTCGATGCGTACTCAGCGTCATCGCCGGGAAGTTGAGCGAGGAATACACCGCGCCATATTTGATCGACTGTCAGAAAAGTCAAAATAGTCTTCTGCAGGTACTTCCATTTATTTATTACGAGCCAGAATTTTCGCCTTACGGCTTTGTCAATGGCAGATATAATGAAAATCAGGAGGTCATTCCATGTGTTGAGCATTATGAACATGATTCAGTTAAACTGAAGGTGAATGAATAAAAAGGAATCTAAAAACCAAAAAGACTAGCAATTGCATGCTACTGGTATACATCTAAACGGTAGTACTAATAAAAGTAATAAAGGAAAAGATCACAAAATTGTATAGACTACGGATCTGGAAGATTGTCATATTGTACTCAAAGAATAACCTTGGCAACCATTCATGAGATGCTGATGGGAGATCTTCCTGATGTATAAGGCTTCCATTGTTTTCCGTTTGCCTGTATTTACGAGGCCAGTATGAAGTAGCTCCCATCTGAAATCGATCTGTCCGTTGTGGTCAGAATCTGCATGCAACACTACGTGGCTGGATTTGTTATTAGGATTAAGATGCTCCTGGATTCTTGTTTTCGCCATGCGTCCTGATTCCCCTATGTAAACTTTACCACACATATTACATATGATTTGGTACACAACTCCTTTAACTTGGCAAACATTTGAGTGCACGGAGATTCTGCAGCACTTACAGGAGGCATCACATTCAAGCTTATCCTTGGGAGGGCGAAAATAGTGATTCATAGATTTATTTGCGAAGCGAAGATAAACCCTATCTTTCAAACCAGTTCGTTTGATGGTGTTCAAAAGCTTCCGGTTAGTTTCTTCTGAAATAAAGGGGCATTTGATAAATATTCGACCAGATTTGTCTCCATCTTGCTTAGGATACTTTTCCCTGCGTCTATAATCTCGCAAAACACTGTTCAGGAATGTCGACGGATAGCCATTGTCCTTAAATCTGGATAGTACTTTGGTAATGGAATACTCCACGAATTCAGATGTTGATCGAAAAGATGCCCTACGCAGTTCACCAAAAACAATAGCTCTTTTCAAAGATTTAGGAGTATGAGAATGAGAATTCCATGGATGCATAACACCACTGTGGCATTCTTTGAAATAAATCCTTGATATGAAACTTGAACCTTGCAACTTGACTTCACAATCTAGGTATGGCAGGAAATTATCTGAATTGTATGTAGGTGTCTCCATTGTGAATTGTATACTCTTGTGCATGCGATTCGCTGTTTGAAGAATATCATAGTTGTTCATATCTGAAGGATAAATAACGAAAATATCGTCTATGTACCGCCTCCAATAAATGTTTCGGTTAGAAAATTCAGATAGCACTTTCTGTTCCACATAGTGCATAAAGATAATGGCTGCTTGTGGTGCTATAGGATTTCCCATTGATAAGCCAACACACTGGGAGTAGACAGAATTTCCATGTAGAATTGTGTCCGATGTCAAACACAAGCGAAACAACTCCATGATTTATTCGCTTCGCAAATAAATCTATGAATCACTATTTTCGCCCTCCCAAGGATAAGCTTGAATGTGATGCCTCCTGTAAGTGCTGCAGAATCTCCGTGCACTCAAATGTTTGCCAAGTTAAAGGAGTTGTGTACCAAATCATATGTAATATGTGTGGTAAAGTTTACATAGGGGAATCAGGACGCATGGCGAAAACAAGAATCCAGGAGCATCTTAATCCTAATAACAAATCCAGCCACGTAGTGTTGCATGCAGATTCTGACCACAACGGACAGATCGATTTCAGATGGGAGCTACTTCATACTGGCCTCGTAAACACAGGCAAACGGAAAACAATGGAAGCCTTATACATCAGGAAGATCTCCCATCAGCATCTCATGAATGGTTGCCAAGGTTATTCTTTGAGTACAATATGACAATCTTCCAGATCCGTAGTCTATACAATTTTGTGATCTTTTCCTTTATTACTTTTATTAGTACCACCGTTTAGATGTATACCAGTAGCATGCAATTGCTAGTCTTTTTGGTTTTTAGATTCCTTTTTATTCATTCACCTTCAGTTTAACTGAATCATGTTCATAATGCTCAACACATGGAATGACCTCCTGATTTTCATTATATCTGCCATTGACAAAGCCGTAAGGCGAAAATTCTGGCTCGTAATAAATAAATGGAAGTACCTGCAGAAGACTATTTTGACTTTTCTGACGATTTCGCCCGGGTACGTGGAGGAACCTCTAACTACATACCTATTGATCGACTGTGTATTTTTAGAGCAAAGTAATGTTGCAAGTGTATATCGGGCAGTGATTGAAACAGTTACGAACGTACTATTTTCTTCGTTCAACGCCGAACTACTGATTCTTTTCGTATCTGATGCAGCAACCCATATGCTGAAGTGTGGCACTTACCTCGATGTGTTCTTTCCTCGACTTCAACAAATCACTTGCTTGGTACATGGCGTTCATCGCGTCTGTGAATACGTTAGCGAAATGTTTAAAGAAGTCAACGAACTGATCTCTGGTGGAAAGAAGACATTTCGCAAAGCCTCTGGTCGTGTTCGATTATGGAAACAGAAAAATGCGAGCATCCCTTTACCTCCTCAGCCGATTCTTACTCGTTGAGGTTCTTGGGTTGCAGCGGTGCTGTCTTATGCTCGATATTTCGACGCTTTCCAGACCGTCATTCAAGAGTTGGATCAAAAAGAAGCCGCAACTGATACAGAACTTTTGAGGAACTCTGCGATCACACGTGATCTGGCATTTATTTCGACCCATCTCTCGTTCGTTCCGGAAACTATCGAGAGGATGGATACTGCTAGACTCACATTGAAGCAATCACTTGATTGCTTCCAGCAAGCAAAAGAAAAATTATCGGATGTTCCTGGCCAAAGAGGTGACTTGCTTCAAAAGAATTTCAACGCCGTCTGAAACCGCAATCCTGACTTGCAGAATTGGCAGGGAATGAGCAGGGTAATGGATGGTGAGGAGGAAGTAGATATTCCAGATGGATACTCTCCGATCGACGTGGCTTGTTTCAATTAAGCGCCAATTACTAGCGTTGATGTCGGACGCTCCTTCTCAATATACAAAGCCGTGTTGACAGAGAGACGACGATCTTTCAAGAAGAAAATTTGAGAAAGCTGATGGTCACTTATTGCTTCCATAACTGCAAAGATTGATTGAGTTTCATTTTGAGTATTTTTCGAATTTTTAGTTCGAAAAAAAATTGTTGCCTCGAAGTTAGCTGTATAGATTTTTAAAACCACTTTTTGGGTGAAAACGGTCTTGTAACAAGAAATCTGTCTTAGAAATATGGTCATAAAACGTATGCAAATTTCGAACTTAATAAAAAACATCACGGCATAGAAAAAAAATATTTGGTGATATTATTGCATCTAAATAATATTTTAGGACTTTTTGCCACCTAAGAATCCGCGGTCTAATTATCACTAACTGACGACGTGGCCACTATCAGGACGCCACATAGTATCGACCTCGCCTTTCCATCCCGCATCCGGTCTGTGGACGAGCCAACCTCCGACGACTCCACATTTCTATGTGTCTAGAATCACATAGGACATCACTGTTCTGAGCCACTGTTCAGATTGCAATCGAAACGCTCCATCACTACCAAGCGCGCCACCGATTGAACCGAGATTGATTTCGTGTCTTTCCTGTGTGTCTGTGAAGATTGCTTTTAAGAACAAATATCCTAATTACTCTGATCGTCGATCGTTATTACAACGGCTTATCATTGAGAGAGCTAATGATGGAGCCAAAGGCCTCATAGTCAGTCTCCGCAGAACCTTCTAAATATGTGGCATACCCGACGAATGCGCTTCCGATGGCGGCCCAGCGTTTACATCCTCTAGAACTTCACAGCTCTTGAATACCTGGAGCGTCCACGACCGACTATCCGTCGCCTTTTCACTCCAATACTCGGACAGAAATTGGCGTTAAGACAGCGAAGCGCCTACTTTCTTCTAACACTGCTTCAGTGAAATAGACACCGGCAACTTCCAACGGGCAGTCATTCAATATGGAAGCAATCCCGACGCCGAAACTAAATCATCAGCCGTGATGTGCATTTTTTTGGAGGCCGATCGAGGACTTCACTCCTGTTCTCCCCGACGCTACCAATCGCAGCCTACTTGAATCGACACCCTCAATGCTCGCGAAGTGGCACTGAGAACCACACACCAAAGCGCGCACGATTGCTTGAGTTAGCATGCCGAGCGAATACCGCCACTTTCAGGGGGGGATCGCTTTTGACATGAAAGCCAAACCGCACCCTAGCTAGCCAAGTGGGACCGGGCCGGAATTGTAATAAAAGTCCGACAATTTGACCAATGTCATCAGAGTAGACGGCTGCGAAAATATGTATCCCCCGATTTGTACAACAGATTTGCAAGAAGAACCAGAAGCTTATTCCGACTAACGATGTGGCATTGACAAATTTGCATTTACTTTATTAATAGAGCTGGACCGACTGAATATGGTTGAGTGATCATCATTCTGTCATTTCACATAATTTTGATAAGAACTGTTATCCAAGCTAAAGGGAGCAATGATGATGCATTTCACCAACAAGATTTAGTTTTTGATGATTGAAGGAGATATTGGAAGGGGTAGAGGGAGAGGGTTAAAATACTAAATGGTGTTCTACGCTATACTGAATATGTAAAAGTCAAGGTCGGTCTTCAATCATGAAAATCAAGATGAAACGGATGAGTAATAATTATTATTGATCGCCATTATCAGGCTTCAAAAATATCAGACTCCAGTAGAGGATAAATCTGTGGAAGCGGATTTTATAATAAAACTGTGAAATTGTTTTTCATCAAAACATCTTCATTAAACAATTTAGGTGCGGGTTGCATTCGAGAAAAGACGTTAGTTCAAATCATTATGTGTTAATGTTTCATCGACATCCTGGTTGTAGTCCGGCAACCAGAACGAGTTTCTACAGGGAACGAGACCGAAAGTGAGACTTTCACAAAATGATGTGCCCCCTATGCCTTTTCGAATCGGCACGTCTGCCGAGTTCTCGTGAGTTCTTCTTCTTGTCAGACAGGATAAAAGAAAAACACATGTAAATCCAATGGGACGCAGATTGCAGTTTTTGGCTAAACTGGAATTTTGTATTTTTTCTCTGATTAAACGAAAAGTACTAAGCCCATAGTCATAATTGTTGACATGGAATGTCTTCAGGTCATTTCCTTTCATGTTCATGCACCCCTGTCTATAAAACTAAACACACTTGAATTTGGCGAGCCCCTTAATGTCGCCAACACAAATATTTTGAGCAACTTTATCCAGATTCAACCACATACTCACATACCTTGCCGATTAGATGCATCATGATATAACATGCACATCATAGGAAATGACTTGAGGACATTTCATGCCAAAAATTATGACTATGGGCTTAGTACTTTTCGTTTAATCAGAGAAAAAATACAAAATTCCATTTTAGCCAAAAACTGCAATCTGCGTCCCATTGGATTTACATGTATTTTTCTTTGATTTTGTCTGACAAGAAGAGGAACTCACTAAAACTCGGCAGACGTGCAGATGCGGAGTAGTAATAGGGTGTACACAAGTCTCACTTTCGGCCTCGTTCCTTGCAGAAACTCGTTCTGGCTGCCGGACTATTGCCTAGAATCCAGTGATCCGAATGATGAAAATTTTGTTTTCATCCTTTCATTAATATAGCTTTATATAATGATTTCCTAGGGCGAAAAAGATTAAATTTTGATATCAATCTGAGGCAGGCTAATTGGTAAAGCTGCAGAAGATTCCAGGAAAACGAAATGAATACGCGCGTTGAGTAATGGCTTTATACTCTATCTCCGTCCACAGTATCTAACTTCCGCATCTCATCATCAATAGCCATCAAAAATATAGTGTAATAGCATTATTGGAGATGGTTCCGAAATCCATTACTACACTCTTATCTTTAAAAACTTAAAAATTGTATAATCGAAAGTTTTCTGAAAGACCAACCCTAACGATGCGGCGTCTGATACGAGACAGTAATTGACTGTGACAGGTGTATGTGACGTCATCATGCTTCTGATCGGTGATGTATGCGAGAGTGTGGTTCAATGTGGATGAAGTGGGCCAACATGTTGGCGTTTGCCGACAATAGGAGGCTGATAGATGTTCATGAACATGATAAGAAACGACTTGAAGACTTAGACTTAGTACTTTTAGTTGATCAGAGAAAGTATAGAAAATCTCATTTTTGCCAAAAGCTGCAATTTGTATCCCATTGAATTGACTTTAATAATGTGTTTTTCTTAAATCCTCGCAGATGGCAGACGCGTAGATCCGTGGTAGGCCGCAGAAAATCGTTCTGGCTGCCGGACTATATTAGTAGTAATATATGATCAACTGGTAATTGCATTCATATCTGTGTCAAATGGTAGGCCTACAACTTCCATTGTCTAATATCAGCATATGTCAAATATTGTAAAAAAAATCTGCTGATAAAAATTAGTTTTCTGCACTGATGTCACCACACTTTCCGTCAAGATGGTGTCTAGAAGTCAACTTAAGTGATTTTCAAGACATTATTTCTCCGGTGCAAAATTTCTTTTCCGAGAACGTGATATCGAAAACATCACAACAAGTTAATTTTTTCAAAGAAGCCACAAGAAGCATTGAACAGAAGATCAGATAATCAGATAAATCAGACTGTAAAAGATCATACAATCGTCTGCCCTACAGCCATCAGAAAGCAAGCAATGTTGAAAGAAAGTTTGGACGAGGTTAGGGATTCTCCTAGACCACAGGCTGCTACTATTATTCAAAAAAGAATTTGTTCATAGCGATTTTAATTCATGAGTTGCTTAATCTCCATGCATAATTCACAAACTACATATTCAAATGACAAACTGCAAAATGAAATTCACTTTTTGGAGAAATTAGCCTAAATTATTGGGTAATCCCGAAACCGCTACTAAATATTCGGAATACTAGGTCTATTAGATATGTTAACATTGACAAAATGAGCATTGAGCACTTGATTCCTAGAAATGAATCTACGCTATGATTGACGTCTTATCAGACAGAGGTAGGATTTATGGGACTTAGGAAAATGTGAAGATTCATTGATGTTAGTAACATTATATTTCAATCACAACAGTGATTCTATGCAGATAACAATCCTGAAGACAATCTTGTTGCGACTAAGATCGATTGATTATTAGCAAAATGAAGAAGCATATGTAAATGTTGACTTCCCATATTACAATGAATCATACAACGGTTAATCAACATCAACGAATGCGATTTGGTCGGATGAGAAGACACAAAAATTTTGGATGTGAGCATTAAACTATATTCTTCCATGCCTATTACAGCTCCTCACATCTCTCAGCTATAAGAAACACTGTTTCACTCAACCTAGCAGGATAATTGCATCTGAATGTGTCGACACTTTGCAATGTCGTGTCTGGTCCTCTGAGTTATTTAAAATACGTTGTGATTTCTTTAGAGAAAACTAATTTCCGAATTGCAAGCGTCTCCAAATCAGGCTGTGAATTAAAAACTCAAAACAACCATGTTTAAAGCCAATAACTCTTGTTAGCGCGGTTAGAAAAGTCAAAGGCATGAAGACTTCCATCATAATTGTGGAATTTACATGGATCCATTTCCATTTTCTACCCTCATATCACGATACTATGATTTTGGCATTTATTTGCCAACCAATGTCTCATAATGGAAGTACAGTGTATCACCATATCGCAACAACAATTTGTATCAATCAAAATTGCAACAAATAAATGAACAGCTGATTAGTCATTCATACTTTAATTGATTCAAATTGATAAAAATTCAAACAAAAAAGATATGTATTTCATGCAATTGTCAAGCCCGAAGAATATAGGGGCTGTTCATTAACTAAAATTCTGCCGACAGAAAATTAAACCGATCTAATATTCTGCCGGCAGAATATTCAGCCGACTTAATGAACGACGGTATAACACCGAAACCGACTGAATATTCTGCCAGTTTCGGTGATATACCGCCGTTCATTAAGTCGGCCGAATATTCTGCCGGCAGAATATTAAATCGCTTTAATTTCTTGTCGGCAGAATTTTAGTTAATGAACAGCCCATTGAGTCAAGATCCACACTGTGTCCCGGACCATGGAAATCACATTAGCCAGACTTTTATTTAGACCAAATGTCCTATTCGGCAACGAATATTCGCATCCCCTTGATCTGCAAACATCTTTGGTCGAAATGCATTACTACTTACTGCGTTAACAATTGCGCTTTTTTATTGAGAATTCCATTCAATCCAGTCAAACGCACGAATATTCATCATTGACTGCTGAGGCTGAAATCAGCAATTTCAGATTCCGTGGAAATCTGGACTTGGACTTTTGGTCAATTGACAAAATGGTCGTCCATCTTTCATATAAAAAGGGTCAATATCATGGTCAATATGTTTTCGAAAGCAACACAATCTAATGTGCAATAGGACCAGCAATGAACACTTGTGCATAAATATAAAAATGACATGAATATGATTTTGTAGCAATTGTACATGCTATGGCTGCGGCTCCCAAATATGCCATACTCAGGTCGCCAACAAGCTTCGACTGCAGGAATAAGACCGAAAATCAGACTTATGCAGAATATTGTGCACTACCGAACTGCTTTGTTTGCCAAGCTCTGTCCGGATCAATTGATAGCCAATGTACAGAAAGCGGACATAAACCCCATGGGAAAAATAGCATTTTCCTTCGAAAAACGGCCTTTTTTTCTGTGTGTTTCTAAGCGAGAGCATGTCTGGAAACGTCTTGACATGTCGAGGTCACAACCCACAATACAATTGATGGTTCATGGTACAGACCCACAGATATATGTCAGGATTGCTGCAACAACATTTGGATTCATCAAACATCGGGTAAATCCAATTTAACATTTGACGAAAATGTGTCTTTGATTTGTAAAATCCATATTTCGGAACCGATTTCAATAGTTTTTTTTAAATCGAGCCGTAAAGATCTCATCTATTATGGCATGGGTAAATCCAATTTATTCCACAACATTTGACGAAAATGTGTCTTTGATTTGTAAAATCCATATTTTTGAACCGATTTCAATAGTTTTTTTTTAATCGAACCGTATAAAGATCTCATTATGGCATGGTTTTTAAAAAGTCACAAAGCCAAGGCCTTCTTCACAAGTTGCCGTTTTTTGCCGAAACAAGACCAAAAAAGCATGTCCAAAGTTGCAGTACTCTCACTTCAACACGGATTTTCGATTAGATACATTCAAATACACCCACTAACATTTATATCATCTGAAAGAAGAAGATCAGCTCTTTAAGACAGTCTAATTTTAAATATTATAATCAATATTAATCATTGAATTTTCACTGGGTTTCCATTGTCCAATGAAAAAAATGTCCTCTGACCGAGACGTTTCCCAAGCAACCATGAAAGTGTTCTACACGTGCGGCGCACGTGTCTCATGAACGTGTCCGACACGTCGATGTCGCGTCAGAGCACGTTCTAAACACGTGGTAGGAAAGTGCATACCACGTTCAGTTATCACGTTCAAAAAGTTTTCCCCACGTGCGGAGCACGTCAAAAAGCCACGTTAGTCAAATTTAGCACTAGCCCCCTACAGGCTTACATTTTATTACTACCTATTATTTCTACCCCATTCTAGGTCAATTATGAAATTATTCAATGTACTAGTGCCTCTCATTTCTGTCGAAGTTATCAAATTAGGGAATATAGAATACTTGTTAAACATTTATCCTCAATCAAAAATGAATTCGAATACTTCTCATCAACCTTGTCACTTTCTAATTCGCATTATAAAACTACTAATTACAGTTTACAATTATAGTTTTATTCGAGATCACCAATTCTTAGCCCTGCAAACATTTAACATTTACATAAAAAATAAAAAACATTGTTGTTCTAACGTCATACTGCCACGAAATGTTCCAAGGATTTGCAGCTTATTATAGCATCACTGCAAAACCATAACATTCGGAGACAGTGACAAAAATGTGCAAGAAATCACTCACCTCTCAGAAACAAGTCCAGGCCTACACAGTGATCAAAAGATTCTCCCTCGCCATATGGACGAACTCGCTGAATTGATTTGGTTAAATCCATTCATACTTTCAGTATTGATTCTTGTGGCCGTGGGGCAGCGATTCTTTCTCTGAAATAGACAATAAAGATTTTGTTTTGTAAGCAAAAAAACATAAGTTTGCAAAACATCTTTCGAATGGCACAATTCGTTAACATTCATAGTATATTTTAAAAAGCAATTCACAGCATTAAAAACATTTACAGAGAATTTCAGAAAGTCTTTTTCTTAGATAATGAAACAGAGTTTTAAACAGATGATGGGACAATTCATAGGCACATCGATTTGTACTCAATTTGCATGATGACTTACATGGCACAACTAATCCACATACTGCCGACTGGTTCAAATTACATTCATGTGACAATTTGTAGGAAATAAAAAATAGATTTTCGACAAATGGATGCACACATAATCATAACATACTGCATGCATAAAAGTCCAAAAATATTAAGAATTGTGTACACGCACGTATATATAAGAGTAGTCTCAGCAATAATTATTAAATTATTCCCGCGACTGGTGATCAATGTAATTTATCACATTCCAAGATTACAAAACATTCGGAGAATGTCAGCTTCTAATTATGATAAATTATCTTAAGCTTGAGGAAGCTATCTTACTCGAATAGAATTCAAGAGCGAAGAAATTCGCAACAAATTAATTGATATCAGATGACGCTATCGTTTTATTGACAACAAAATCATATTTCTTTTTTTTTGCAATTTCATGAAGCTTCAAAATTTAAATCAAATGATTTCGTGAAAATATAACTAATATACAGCATAATGCAGTTAATTCACTTCAAATTAGGCAATGAAAGGAGCATAAAACATCTCACCTGCAGCTCTGGGCAATTGATGATGTTAATCATCCAAAAACATTTGGTTGTCAGAATGCATCAAACTATTGTCTTGTCTCTCACGAGATGACACTCAAAGCCCTGGTTTTTCAGCGACGAATGTAGGAGATAAAGTCAAGTCACTAAATGAGGTGAACCGAATCACAATATATTTTGTAAGACGACAAAAGCTTCGGTGACTTGAAAATACAAAATAAATGATTTGTAAATTGATTGTGAAGGTCGAATGTGGTTCGCGTATTTGAGTTCCTCTAAATGTCCAAATAAAAGACGGTGATCAAGGCGTCGTTCAAGAAAATTTGGTCTAAGTCGTGGACGTTTCACTAAAACCGTAATGCTAGATATGAATCACGTTCGATGCGCAGAGTAGCCAGGAATGAAATGAAGACCGTTTGCACGTTTCCTTTCTCGCTGTCATGTGATTATCAATGGTGACGCGCGCGCGTCGATTGAAGGTCAGTCGCTCAGGCGGGAGTGGGGAAATAATCTGTGCGCAGTTCTCCTCTATTCGGAAATGAAATGCGATGGGCATGCAATGACCGCTTTATCTTAACGCTGCGTAAACCATCGAAATAGCTCAGTCCATGCATCGAATTAGCACAGCCATAAAAAGCCTTATTGTATGATAATATCAAAATGCTGTAATTATAATATATTCCAAATGCAGTCGCAAAATTGTGATTCTTCAGATGCCAAGTATGAATCCTATTAATATAAGAGATGCATGGGTAGAAATTAATGATGAATCTTACTTTCGAAGATAAACATCAATTCAAAAACAAATCATGAGAGAGAGAGATGAAGGAAAGCTAGATTCAGAGACGTGAGGCGAGAAAAGAAATGAAGGAGGAAGATAAAGATGAGAATTGAAGGGAATTTATCAAGGAATAAGAAATAGAAGTAGAAAAAGGAGTGATGAGGAAAGAGAAGAATAAGAGGAAGATAACGGTGAGAAATGAGGAGACAGAGAAGAGAAGGAAGAAAATGAGGAGAAATCAAGAGAGGAGAGAGAGAGAGAGAAAGAAAAGACGAGAAATACTGAGAGAGAAGAAAAATGAGGAGAAAGATAAGAGGAGGAAAAAAGAAGAGAAATTATGACAGAGAAAAAGTATCAAGAGAAGTGAGGAGAGAGACAAAGTGATGGAATGAGCGAGATAAAAAGAGATTGGAAATGAAAAAAGTTAGTCTGAAAGTTAATGCAATTAAAGTGGAAA
>CAJQUW010000401.1:0-22500 GCA_907163375.1 Prostheceraeus crozeri | reverse complement strand
TTTTACTTCTGTTCGTTGCCATCATATCATTTGTGTATTTGGTCGTGAAAAGCATCGATGTAATTCTTACATTATGTTATATGTTTATAGAACGGTTGTCCTTAGATGGGTGTAAATTTCTCGATTTTAGGGCTTTTCATCATTTGTTATGGATTTGTGTGGGTGAACCTGTAACAGGATGCTTCATTAGTGCTATTTTGCTAAGGGAACTTTATGGACATATCAGATTGTTAGTGTCTATCATCATCATGCTACTGCGGGCCCAATGGTGATCATTGGGCGAGAAAACAACATTCATGGAGTAATCTGATATTTTTGCAAGACTTTGGCTTTGCTTGTGAAAGTGCTGTTTATTTGTCGTGAAACGATGGTTTGCTGCGTGCAAGGGTATACGGCAGCTGGGGAGAATATTACCGGGTAAGGTGTGGCTTTGTAGGGCCAAGCGTTGCATGGTGGGGGGGGGGGGCCGCCGGGGGGTGGGGGGGTGGGGGGGGGGGGGGGGTGGGGGGGGGGGGGGGGGGTGTGGGGGTGGGGGGGGGGGGGGGGGTTAGCGGGTGGGGGGGGGGGGGGGGGGGGGGGGGGGGGGGGGGGGGGGGGGGGGGGGGGGGGGGGGGGGGGGGTTGGGGGGGGGGGGGGGGGGGGGGGGGGGGGGTGGGGGGGGGGGGGGGGGGGGGGGGGGGGGGGGGGGGGGGGGGGGGGGGGGGGGGGGGGGGGGGGGGGGGGGGGGGGGGGGGGGGGGGGGGGTGGGGGGGGGGGGGGGGGGGGGGGGGGGGGGGGGGGGGGGGGGGGGGGGGGGGGGGGGGGGGGGGGTGGGGGGGGGGGGGGGGGGGGGGGGGGGGGGGGGGGGGGGGGGGGGGGGGGGGGGGGGGGGGGGGGGGGGGGGGGGGGGGGGGGGGGGGGGGGGGGGGGGGGGGGGGGGGGGGGGGTGGGGGGGGGGGGGGGGGGGGGGGGGGGGGGGGGGGGGGGGGGGGGGGGGGGGGGGGGGGGGGGGGGGGGGGGGGGGGGGGGGGGGGGGGGGGGGGGGGGGGGGGGGGGGTGGGGGGGGGGGGGGGGGGGGGGGTGGGGGGGGGGGGGGGGGGGGGGGGGGGGGGGGGGGGGGGGGGGGGGGGGGGGGGGGGGGGGGGGGGGGGGGGGGGGGGGGGGGGGGGTGGGGGGGGGGGGGGGGGGGGGGGGGGGGGGGGGGGGGGGGGGGGGGGGGGGGGGGGGGGGGGGGGGGGGGGGGGGGGGGGGGGGGGGGGGGGGGGGGGGGGGGGGGGGGGGGGGGGGGGGGGGGGGGGGGGGGGGGGGGGGGGGGGGGGGGGGGGGGGGGGGGGGGGGGGGGGGGGGGGGGGGGGGTGGGGGGGGGGGGGGGGGGGGGGGGGGGGGGGGGGGGGGGGGGGGGGGGGGGGGGGGGGGGGGGGGGGGGGGGGGGGGGGGGGGGGGGGGGGGGGGGGGGGGGGGGGGGGGGGGGGGGGGGGGGGGGGGGGGGGGGTTGGGGGGGGGGGGGGGGGGGGGGGGGGGGGGGGGGGGGGGGGGGGGGGGGGGGGGGGGGGGGGGGGGGGTGGGGGGGGGGGGGGGGGGGGTGGGGGGGGGGGGGGGTGGTTGTGGTGTGGGTGGGGGGGGGTGGGGGGGGGGGGGGGGGGGGGGGGGGGGGTGGGGGGGGGGGGGGGATGGGGGGGGGGTGGGGGGGGGGGGGGGGGGGGGGGGGGGGGGGGGGGGGGGGGGGGGGGGGGGGGGGGGGGGGGGGGTTGGGGGGGGGGGTTGTTGTGTGTTTGGGGGGGGGGGGGGGGGGGGGTGGGGGGGGGGGGGGGGGGGGGGGGGGTGGGGGGGGGGGGGGGGGGGGGGGGGGGGGGGGGGGGTGGGGGGGGGGGGGTGGGGGGGGGGGGGGGGGGGGGGGGGGGGGTGGGGGGGGTGGGGGGGGGGGGGGGGGTGTGGGTGGGGGGGGGTGGGGGGGGGGGGGGGGGGGGGGGGGGGGGGGGTGGGGGGGGGGTGGGGGGGGGGGGGGTTGTGGGGGGGTGGTGGGGGGGGGGGGGGGGGGTGGGTTTTTGGGGGGGGGGGGGGGGGGGTGGGGGTGGGGGGGGGGGGGGGAGGGGGGGGGGGTTGGGGTTGGGTGTGGGGGGGGGGGGGGGGGGGGGGGGGGGGGGTGGGGGGGTGGGGGGGGGGGGGGGGGTGGGGGGGGGGGGGGGGGGGGGGGGGGGGGGGGGGTGGGGGTGGTGTGGGGGGGGGGGGAGGGGGGGGGGGGGGGGGGGGGTGGGTGGTTTGGGTGTTTGGTGGGTGGGTTTGGGGGGGGGGGGGGGCGGGGGGGGGGTTGCTTTGTTTAGAATTGCTTTTGTTTTTTTTTTGAAGTTAGTTTTTTAGTTAGATGCGAGTTTAAGATTGTTTATTTTTTTTTTTTTGTTTTTTTAGTTTTTTTTTTTTTAGTTTTTAGTTTTTCGGAGGGTTTTTTTTTAAGTATTTGTTTGTAGTATAGTTGTTTTCGTTTATTTTTTTTTTTTTTTGATTTTTTGGTTGTTTTTTTTTAGTAGTGTTTTTTGTTGTTTAGTAGTGGATTTGGTTCATTTTTTTTTTTTAAGTTTTATTTGTTTTTTTTTTTTTTTTTTTTTTTTGTTTTTTTTAGTTTGGTTGTAGTTTTTGTTGTGTAGTTTTTTTTTTTATTTTTTTTTTTTTTTTGGGTTTTTTATGTTAGATGTTTATTATTTTTATTTTTTGTTTGTTTTGAGTTTTGGTTTTTTTATGGAATTATGGGGGTTTTAGGGGGGTTTTTGTTGGGGGGTTTTTGCCTGGGGTTTTTTGTAGTTTTTTGTTTTTTTGTAGGGTTTAGTTTTTTAGTTTTTTTGGTTTTTTTTTTTTAGTAGTTAGTTTTTTTTAGTTTTTTTTTATTTTGTAGTAGATTTTTTTTTAAGTTAGTTTTTTTATTAGTTGTAATTTTTGAGAGTTTGATTTTTAGTTTGGTTTTATTTAGTTTTGGTTTTAGCTTTAAGGTGTTTTAGTAGGTTTTAGTTGGTTTTTTTTAAGTTAATGTTTTTTTTTTGATTTTTAGTTTTTATTTATTAGTTTGAGTTGAGTAGAGGGATTTTAAAGTGTTTAGTTTTTTGGATGATTTTTTTTAGTTAGTTTGAGTTTGCGGATAGTTTTGTAATTAGGATTAGATTTTTTTTTTTGTTTGTAATTGTGATTTAGTAGAGAGTTAGAGGGAATCAACATTATCATGAAGAAGTTACGAAAACGTTTTAGGATTTGTGATCTTTTTGTTTTATAAGTTAAGTTGGTTGCTTGTGTGCTTTGGTTGTGATACCAATGCCGAACGTATCTACATATCTCCTGAGTCTCTGGGTTGCATTTTTATTTTGTTGGTTATTTGTGTTATTGTTTTGGTGTGTTCTTTCCCTATCTGGGGCTCGTTGTTTTAGCATTTAATACGTTTACATTCGGTTCCTGTCCCATTCGTGGTTCGTATGGGTTTATCCTTTGGGTGGGTTGCACGTGAAGCGTTTGTGTGGGGGGTTTTTGTTCCTTAGCATACAGTATCCTGAATATTGATTTTAATTTTCATATATTTTCCTATGTTGTTTTTCATTATGACGTCGTCGGTCGGATGTCTTTGGATTCGGAGTTTTGGCATCTTGTGCTTATCTTTCTACCCCATGTGCTATTCCGTTTCATTTTTTTTTGTTTGTATGTTTTATTGTTTGTTGGTGGTTGGATCGTGTGATTGAACTGTTGGGTTTGCGTGTTGGTTGTGTGGGGTCTTTTGAGTTCTCCTATTTGCTCCTATTAGTGACACTTCCGTCGTTAGTCTTTTATACTAACTATTTTTTTTTTGTCGTTGGATTTTGACTCTTTCCCGTCATATATTTGTTTGTTGCGTTTTGTTATAAGCTCTGATTCTCCTCGTAATCGTTTTTTCCGTTCTTAGATTTGTCTAGTTGTTTTTGTATCGTACATTATTCTTTTACTTGGTGAGTTTTTGGTATGGAGAGCTGTTGTGACTTTTAGCTCGGTTCCATTTCATTATGTTGTGTCTGCTTTTCGGTATGTGTGTATGGTTGTTTTGGGTCTTTCGACCTTAGCTCGTTTTGCGATTCTTGATTTTTTCTTTCGTCCAGATATAATTCGTCTTGTCAGCAATGTTTGTGGTATGTGGTTGTTCTCTTTATTGATGTAGGTTGTTTTGTTTGTTTAGCTTTATGCCTGTTAACGTTATCGTGTTATGTTGTATTTGTTTTGTTCCGATTTTGTCTGTTCGTTGTAGTAGCCTATACGTTCATAACCAATGCTTCTTTCCTCCTTACCTCAACACTGCCAAAGTCCTGTATGGTTATCATTGCTCGCTATTTGCTAGTTATCAGCTGAGTATCTATTTTATCTCTTTCAAACCATTGATTTATAGGCTGCTTGTTACCGTTATTCAATAAATGTTACTATGAGGAGTTGTTGTTTTCATGCAATGGAGGGGTCTTAGTTAAAAGGGCGTTTCATGTCTTTCTCAACGACTGCGGAACATTACGTTTTCATAGGCAAGTTTAAAAGGAGCTGTTCAAGATTATGTGATAAATTTTCATAAAGATGAGACGACATCGGAAGCAGTGGTCGATGTGCTAGCACTCTATATCTAAGTTAATGAATACTTTCTCTGTAGCATTGTCATGGCGCGATTAGTTGCGAAAATTAAGTTTAGTCATTTTGGAAAGGAAAGAGGTGGGAAAAGTCGTCTTTCCATTTTGCTTCTTATTCAATGGAAGTGGTAGATCACCCGATGAATATTTTAAAGACATATGATAAAAATTGCTGAACGTCTCTTAAGCATTTAACCATGCATGGTAGCAGGTCTAGTGATTGAAGCGATTTCAGCTATTAACATTCAACTTTCCATAAAGAAAAATTGAAAATGCAGTGGTACTTGATTGTAGCACATCTGGTTTTCGAGCTATGTCTGCTCACTCTCGAAGTATATTCCTTCTGTACATGCGTCTATTATTTAGAAAAGGCTAGCAAATTCATATCTTCAAAAAGACTTGCTATAGACATCAGTAACGGTGAAACTATGTGTTGCGATGTATGTAAGGAAAGGAAAGGAAATGAATAAGGCATCTTCAAGAGAATGTAAGCATGCTTTTTGTCAACGCTGTTCATACGTGTAATTGCCATACAACTTTGCCAATGTACCATGTGGACATTGTCATTGCGAGTGTCACTTATGTCGCAATAGTTAGTACTATGCAAATGTGGGTAAAGATAGGTTTTAGCAAAAGACTGACCACGGAAAATGGCGAAACGTAAAATGACGAAAACGTAAAGTAAAAGTTATCTTCAGCCATTTAAGCTTCAGACGAATGAAAGCAAATCAGCGATACAATGCTATACGACATGCTAACGATAAATTCTTTGTGAAATTATTTCTATGTGAGGAAGTTGATGGACGAGAAATTAGCGCCAAAACCCGAAAGTACTTACGCGATATGCTACGAAAATTGCGTTTCATTCCATTCCTAAAGTCGCCTTCAAAGAAAGAGGAAAACTCTAACACAAAAGGGCGGTTTCCTTTCGCATACTTCCAATGTAGCTTGCCGTGGGGCAAACCTATTGGGAAATATCTTTGGCTCTAAGCGTTATTATGCAAATGTTGAGTCTCAAAGTAATAAAATGGATTTCAGACTTTAATGTGATAAAGTTCTGACTGTATCAGGTCCATCTCATGCAGGTAAAACTGTTTTCACGCTGAATTTATTGGATAAAAGAAGGGAGTTGTTTAAGGAACCTATCAATCGAGTGATTTGGTGTTATGGTATTTATCAACCGTCGCTGTTTCAGGAATTGCAAAGTCGCAACTTTATTCGACATGAAGGAATTATTTCCAGTGGATAAACTTCAGTCTAATGATGTTGTTGTATTGGATGATTTATTAAAAGAAAGTAAGAATTCAAAAGATGTTACAGATATGTTCACTCGCGCCGCACACCATAAAAGGTGTTTTATCATCTATATTACACAAAATTTGTTTCCGGATGGAAAAGAAGCTCGTACACGAAACCTGAATACACACTATTATGCTATTTTCAAGAATCCGCGAGATAAAAGTCAATTTGAAATTTTAGCGCGACAAGTTGCACCCAGAGGATCAAAAGCCTTAATTGAAATTTTTCAAAGCAGCTACTGAAAACATACGGTTACTTATTCATTGACTTTACGCAAAGAGTGTCGGAGAAGACTTTAGATTTCGAAGTGATATTTTTGTGAAAAACTTCCCATGCTTATCTACAAAAAACTATGAGATTCTTTTCTCGCTGATTGTTATTCCTAAGGATGAATATGTACAATGACTGCCATGCAGCAAGTAAAGCAACCTCTTGCAAATCAAAGTATAGGAGAGAAATAGATTATCAGCAAAATGTTCACATCAAGATCCACATCGTGCTGGTATTATTAAAATCGGAAAACTGGTTATGTTGTAGCAATTGAAAAACTTGAGAATAAGATGCGTGACTCTGTATCGACTGCTACACCTTTAGCATCTCGCGCACATGCCATCTCTCTTTTTCAACAGTTTGATCCCCATCTCAATGTAAAGGATAGAGGAGAAATCATTACAGATGAAAATCAAGTGATTGATGCTTCACGTTATGAAGACTTGATTCAGTATGCCACACGTAGAAAGCGCCGGCAGGGCTATGTTCCACCTGGGTGGTCATACTTTCTTAAAACTATTGAAAAAGCCATAATGTGCAAAATTTGCTTTAATAATGAGACATTGAAAGAACTTGATTCAACAGGGGCTAATACTCCAATGCTTCAGGCGATGAAAATGCCAACAAATTGGTTTAAGACGTCACTGCTACATCCTCCCACACTACACTAAGCAAACAAGAGGTAAGAACTCGAGTAGATCTACATCATCACTAAATAACTGGTAAAAGGAAAACGTAAACAGCTCCTCCTCGGAAATACATGTTCTCAGACTATTAATATGAAGCAGATGTTGTTGCTTGCCAATGGTAATGTGCCCGCCAGAGGTGAATGTCGTGTTCACTTGCACTGTGCTGGGCAGCTGCTTCATAATGAAACCCCTAAAGCAATGTGACCAGATCGCAAACCGCTAAGCTAAATGCTGGCAGTTGTTGTAATGTGAGAAAGGCAGAAAACAAAAGATGAGAAGGAGGAAAAGAGTCAGCCTTCATCGACTGAACGTTTGAAGTCAATCTATTATGATGTAAAACATCCGGCAGGATTTGCTTCTATCAAGAAATTATCAAAAGCGAGTGGTCTTCCACAATCACAAGTGAAACGATGGTTAAAGGGTCAGGCTACCTATACACTCCACAAACAAGCGAAAAAGAAGTACCGCACCCGCCATTATATTGTTCATGACATCGATGAACCGTGGCAAGCAGATTTGTGCGATGTTGCCTCCATTTCAAAACATAACTCGGGCAATAATTTTATTTTAACCGTCATTGATATTTTCTGGCGTTATGCGTGGGCTCAACCTTTAAAAACTAAAGAAGGGAAAGGAGTAGCAAAAGCATTCCAAACAATTTTTCGAGAAGGTCGCATTCCAAAAAGAATTCAGAGTGATCAAGGAAAAGAGTTTGAAAATCAGCATGTGACAAGATTCTTTGAGAGGCATGACATTGAGTTGTTTAGTGTAAAGAGCGCTTATAAAGCTGCACTCGTTGAACGTTTTAATCGCACATTAAAAAATCGTTTGTGGCGACATTTTACTGCCAACTTGACACAAAATTGGACAAAGGTTCTACAAGATACACTCCATGCCTACAATCACTCTATCAATCGTTCTATTGGACTCAGACCAGTAGATGTAAATGCTGACAATGTAGATAAAGTGCGCGAATCATTCCAACGTAAACGCACTCATGTGAAAATTGATGTGAAATAGGCGTTAAAGTTCGATCTCAAAATGTGAAAAAAGTGTTTTTGTAAAGGGTACCTTCGGATTGGACAGAGGAGGATTGTACAGTATCAAGGATAATCAAAATGACTATTCCGACCCAACAAGTTGAAGATTTACGATAATGAAAGAAATTGAGGTTAGCTTTTACCGCGATGAGATTGAGGTTGTCACTGAAAGTGAAACATATTTGGTAGAGAAAATCATTCGATGTAAAAAACGGCAAGGTGAAGAATGGTGTCTTGTTAAATGGACTGGTTATCCTTCAAGTATGAACTCTTGGATGCGTCGTGCCGACATCTTTCATCTAAGTGATCGACAGTGATTCATGCAAAGTTGTAACTAACAAATGTTTAGGGTTAGTGCTATGAATCCAACTTCCTCAATTTTATTCACGACCCTCCTATGTAAGTGGGGAGGACAAATTTAACATCGGTGCTCGCCGCCAACGTGGAGGTAGCATACTTGGTGCACTGAAATCTGTTGTAGCACCTCTCATATCCAATGTCGGGAGATCTTTAAAACGAAATGTTTTAAGTAATGCCGTTGGCTTTGCGGGTGATGTTGCTAGTGATCTTTCCAGAGGTAGAAGTTTTAAGAGCAGTTTGTTGAATCGTGGGAAGGAACGCGGTTTAAAAACATTGAAGCAGACCAATTGCTGGTGTTATCAAGGAAATGAAATCACCTAAACGATTGAATTAAAGGACGGAGGAAACATCGCGGAGTTGGTAAGGTTGCGATCTTCAGTCAAAAGGCATTCACGCAACCGTCGCAGAGGCTCTAATCATTCATCAGGCGCTAAACGACGACGCTGCTATAACTTCTAATCATGGAGTGTAAAACTTCCGGTTTTTGTTTGTTCGATCAACAAGCATACAGACAGATATTTTAGTCAAGTTATTGTGATTATCATCTCGAACTGCTGAGGGGGGGGGGGGGGGGGGGGGGGGGGGAATGCTGGCCCCATTGAATTTGTTATTCCTGGTGGTAGTGATGACTACATAGTTTTGAGTTATGCGATGCTTGATTTGAGGTTTAGAATTCAGCTAGCAGATGGAACTGCTATTGACGATGCACATAAAGTTGGACTGAACAATTTACCATTGACTACATTACTTCGCGATGTTTCTCTAACGATTGGAGAGCAGCAGGTGGAAGGTGGTCAAAGCGATTATCCCTTTAAATCATATTTCAATCATGTATCACAGTTTCATCCAGCAGCACAAAAAAGTCATACGGAAAGCATGGGAGGTACAGAGATGAAGCAGGAAAATTTGATGTTGTGAAACAACAGTGGGTTTGTAAAGCGATCTGCTATGATTAAAGATAGTAAAGTATGTCAGCTATATGGTCCGCTGAATTTAGACTTCTTTAGACAGTCAAAGTTTTTACTCTGTAATACCAGCATGCGACTCAAGCTGACATTGAATAAGCCTGAATTTGCGCTGTATGCATTTGCTAAAGTTGACAATTTTAGAATTCATGTGGAAGATATTGCACTTTACATTCGTCGAGTAGTACCGAATCCAAGTGTCATTAGAGGGCATGCTGAAGGTCTTAACCGCCAAAATGCCATTTACACGTTCAGCATCAAAGCTTCTCACCCTTTACAATTCGAAGATCAAAAGAGTTTCATGAAAGAGGGCCTCTTTCCATCGGAAGCACCGAAGCTCCTCATGGTGGCAATGGTTGAAAATGATGCATTTAATGGTAATATAAAGAAGAATCCTTTCAATTTTAAACACAATCAGTTAAGTGAAATTGCTTTACGTGTTATTGTGTGAGCCATCCTGGTCTCACCCTACAACCAGATTTGCTGTCGGATCAATTTATGCGAGTTATGTTGATTTTATGGATGTTTTTGGGCTTTTACAATACGGTTGATACAACGGAATGACTAGAAAAAGAGTTTAAAGAGTGGATATACTATTTATGCATTTTGATTTGATGCTGACAGGATTTTAGTGCACCCTATCGTCAAGCGAAACGTGCTCATCATAATATTCGTTTGGATTGGACGTTCAAAAGGAACACTACCTGAGCCGATCAATGTATTAAATTTATGCAGTCTTCGATTCAAATATTGAATTACAAAGTATTCGGTGACGTGATTCTTCAGTTATAATCGTTAATGAGTTGTTGACTGTGACGATATTAGACTAAAAGTGCAGCGTAATGCAGACGAGCGACGATGAAAGCTTTTGATATGTCTATTCCACTCGATACCTTACCACCTGCAGTAAATCACTATCCCATCTTTATTGTGCTAAACACTCTTTCACAGAATTTAGGCGGTGAGCATTGGAAAGCGATCTTTATTGGAGAAGACCGACGTGGTGAACTATTTGACTCTCTTGCTCAACCTCCAAATATACCAACACAGCAGTGGTTGAGAAAACATACGCGTCAATATCAGAGAAATGAACGCATACTACAACATCCACTTTCATCAACGTGTGGTGCTTTTGTACTGTACTTCATCTTAAAACGTTTACTTGTATCTCGATTTGCATCTGTTATTCAAAACTTTTCATGTAATCCATCCTCTAATGAAAATATGATTTGTAAGTTCTATCATGATTTGAAATAAAAACATCATGTTGGAAAAATTGTTTTTTATTTTACTTTCCGCTGGGTACGTACATACTCAATGAGATAGTCTAGGATCATATTTGCTTGTTCATGAGATTTTAGTCCAGTAATGATCACTTTACTATTATGAAAGATTGCCACATGCACAGGCAACCAACAACTAATGAGAGCTGCAGGAAAAAGTTCGGGTTCATAACACAAACTGTAACTGCTGGTACGAAGCGTAAAAAATGAAATACTGTCACTCAATTGAGTAGAGATCTACCATATTGTCCACAGTCAGATTCGACATCACACACCTCTCCCTCTTCCATATCCGACGTATTTGTCTTTGTAGCTCTAAGCGCATTGACTGCGCCGATGAATGAGAAAGGGCGCCGAGAATCTGTACAGTCCCATTTGGGAAGAGTTGAAGATTCCGTGAATTGTTCATCTTCACATAACATTAGAGGACGGCCCGGGTAATATTTGCTGTTTGGAAGCTGTTTGGGTAATGTTGTGAGATCGATTTTGTTGTAGAAGTCTGAAGCGACGGAGAATGTTGACGATGGTGTAGCTGATGCGCTCATGATGAAAAGAATGTGTAAATTGAGCGATGTACTCCTTTATACTTTTCCCCAACTACCTTGATGAAATGTGAAGTTAGTATGAAGTTGGGAATGATTAGGAGTTGAATTCGCCGATTTTGAGGCGCAGCCAGATGCGATTTCCAATAGTGAAGTCTTTTCTATGAAGTATTAAGTCCTTCATGATATGATGTAGAGATTGAAAATGAATTGATAAGATAAACAAACTCTCTTCTCACATTTCAGGTTGATTTTTGAAATAGACGTTCCGATATGTTCCGTTTCATTACGTTGTAGGGAATCTAATTTCCAACTCGTGGTGCGTTGGTAATCATATCTGATTAAGATTTGCATAGTAGGGCGATGAAATCACGACGAATAAAGGTCATGATGGAGCGATGTATGTCTCTTCTAATACTGTCTCCCAATTTATTTGCGAATGTATGAGAAACAGTTTGCGGAATGAGAATGTTGTTTTTGGGTAGATTTGAATTTCATTTCTGTAATGTTGAGCCAAACCTTGATCACCCAAGGAGTTGTATTTTAATGTTTCAAATTATATCCAAACCCCTCATGATTCATTGAGGTTGACAAATTGGTCGCCTGTTAATGTTAATTCCTCTGATGTATGACATGAGAATTTTTGAAATGTACGTTTCCATCCGATCAACTCTGATATATGTAGAGAGTCCAAAATCCGTCTTCATGATGTATGCAAAGTTGCTGATTAGCAATATAAAATGTCGTTTTATATATTTTGCTTAGCAATGCGGTCTACAAAGAGATTTACTAGCCAATCGAGCCGACTCTTTTCTACTCCCATTGATCATGCACAACAGCTAAATGGAAATTGGGAAGTGGGTGTCACTCAACTTGTTTATAGCAACTGTGTCTATCTTTTGATCATGAGGTGATGACTATTAATATGAGACGCACAGCTGCTTACCAATGTGAAAAGGGGTGCCGAGTATACATTCCACAGTGGCCAAAGAAAGATCTCTTATCATGTAAAAAGTTTATATATGATTTCTTGAATAAAGCGTGTAAACATATTGTCAAATTACTCCGCACAATGATGATTATAATTATGTACATCATGTAGTTGAGAAAGATTGGATTGTTGGTTTAAGTCCAAGTTTAAGAAATGATTTAGGCTACCTCGCTAGCGCCTTAACAATATATGATAATTTTAACGTTAATTACCACATAAGTGGTCATAAACAGTTAATATATCGAGAGGAAGCTTATTATGTAGATCTTATTCCAAGAAATGAGAAGACGTTGGTGAAGAAGATTGTGATTAAGCCAAGAAAGACAAACATGACTCCTGAAACATTATTGAAGAAATTTAATTATCTCCTTCGAGTTGATGACAAACAAGTGGCAACATTGACTTATATTAAATCATCTAATCATATTGCAATAAGCAAATTAAATGATGATGATCTAGTATGAGTTTGTTCACAAGATTTCATCAGTTCTTACGACATCGTTCTGCAGCTGGTCATGGAAAATATGATATGCACCAATTTACATGTGAAGGTCAAATCAATTGATACAGATGGGCCGAATCGATATACAGAAAGTGTTGTAGAAGGCCTTTTTGGTGGTTTCTTACATGAAACAAGAGTGATGATGCCTGCATTATTACTTCGGTATAAATTGGTTGTAGATTATTTAAATGAAGTGATTAATGAGCAACATATTTCATTTTCTGAAAAAGAAGGTACTTTGTCTCTCACTATAAATGGAAAAGGTATTGAACTAATTATGGATAAAACTCTAATGGACATTTTGGGTTTTGATCAATATATCTTTAAAAGTGGTACTGTAACCAAAGCTAGCGCAGACATGTCGCTATCGCGTCGTATTAACTATTTTCAGATATATTCCAATATTGGTGAAGATGTACGTGTGGGAGATGTTGAAGCTCATTGCTAGCATATGATACCATACCAGCCAAAAAAAGCTTGCAGTTTTTATGCTGAGCATACTTTCAACGAAAGTGCATTATACAAAAGCTGAAATCCAAACTACATCCACAAATTGATATCGCCATTTTATGATGATGCTGGTGCGTTGTTTCTTTTCATAAGATGTTGTGACAGTATTACATCCATTTCCGAATGAAGAGTTAATGCAAAAGTATGCTAATATATTTTTCCAATGTGAATAATATGGAAAGTGAAAATAAGGACTCGTTTCTAATCTACTTGCCCAGTAATGCTTCTATGAATAAATTTCCCAAAAATAAACCATCAGACTATCGAGTAGAATTAAATCTGCCACTGCATTTAGAAGGTGAATGGGAGGTTGGCGTTTCTAGTATTTGCTATGATAGCAATATTCAGAATGTGAATGATTTGGAAGAATTGATATTGACTCCTCGCACCCATGATGGAATAACGATGAATAATGCATTCCAGTTCCCATACAATTTAACATCAGATGGAAAGTCGAACTATGAATGGATTCAGATAAAATCAGATTCTATGGAGCATTGGGAATGAGAAAATTATTAAGGCATTCAACAGTGGTAATACTTCCATCATTAAGAATAAAAATCAGAAAGCTTATGAGTTTACTATCTATCATTGGAGTGGGAGACAGTTCCTCCGCTTTCATTCTTTTACTAAAGGTCTTACGCTGAGGTTGGATAGTGAATTCTATCCACATCTTGGTTTTGGTCATGGACTACATCTAACGTCAATTGCTACTGCAAATGTTAAAAAAGTTTATTCAACTCGAATCAACAAATTTCATTATAGATTTAAAATATTTGATGAAGATGTTGTAGAATGCGAAGAACGCATCATTTTGAAAAAGCGTGGTGTTCAACCTTTATCACTTATTGAGTTAGTAAAACGATGGAATGAGACTGTGGGTAAGAAGTATGGAGAGAAAATTATGGCGGACAAAAATAAGTTGGTTATTCAGAAATATAATGACAAACTTACAGTTTATTTCTCTCCAACCTTGCGTCATTTTGTAAGACATTATACACCTATTATTGGAAGCGGTGTGGTGTATGCTTCTCATGAATATCACACTAAAGCTGATTCAGTTAATGATGTATGGTGGGTGGACATCTATGGCGATCGCATCAAGAAAATTTACCAGTCTTATGAAGAATCTAAAGTTGCTATCAATATAATGCCGCGTCTATATCATACAGTTGAAAGCTTCATTCATGTAGTAAATCCTTATATACAACAGAAGTTGAAGCATGTGATGAAAAGTAAATATGATGCAAAGACACACCACATTTTCGTTTTCAATGAAAATCAACGCGTGTTCTGAACTGGGTGATGACTTCAATGTCAATGGAGTAAAAATTTGAAAAAACTCTTTGGTTTTTCAATGCTACAAACTGGGTTTGCTGCTGCGCTACGATTGGTTTTAGAAACCCAATGACACTTGATAAACATGAACAGCACCTTTACATTCAAAGTGATTTGATTCTCCCTATTTCTGTTGGTGAGAAAAAAGAATACATTTTACGTGATTTCATTCATGATAAAGGCGCTTCATATGAAAGAGAGTTTTAATATTAGTATTTAGAATGGATTAAGTAGTTCGAGTAGATTAGTGAATGATATTAGTGATTGTGGGGTGTTGTGGCGAGGATGTGTTTTTAGTTGGTTGTGTTGAGAGATGGGGTGTTATGTTTGTGTGGTGGAGGTGAGAATAGTGTATGATTGGTTTTAAGTGTTTAGTATTGTTTAACTTAGTCAATTTGTGTTTAGGCGGGTAGATAGATTGGATTTGATAGTATTAGTCCGAGAGTTTGTGTGGGTAGGGTGTGATTTGTGGGAGGTGAGATGAGTTGTTGTGTAGTGAGATTGTGAGAATTTTGTTGGTGGTTGTTAGGTTGTAATGAGTGTATAGGTATTAATAAATAGGCGTTATAAGTAAATAGGGTTTTATGGTTTTAAGTAGGGATTCTTTATGTAAATGATTTAATATAGTATATAGTTTAGTGTTTTGGATTAGCGATAGGATAAGGTGATTGTTTGGTATTGGTTGTGTGTTATAGTGATGGGGAAGAGATTTTTGATTATTAAGTGGTCTGTTAGTGATATGTTTGAAGTGGGGGTGAGAGTATTTGTAGTATATAGTAGTGATGGTGTATGAGTCGAAAGTGACAGTGGTGTTGGGTGTTTGTTCAGTAGTGTGTTGTGGGTTTGTAGTAGGTGTTGTGTGTGTTGTGGGGGTGTGAGTGGTGTTATGTTTGAGTGGGGTTGTAGTGGTGGTGGTTGGTAGAGGATGTGGTGAGATTGTGTGTGTGGTAAAAGGTTGTGATGGGTGTATATGAGTGTTAATAATATTTGTATATGGTATTTATAGATTAATATTTTAGTATAATTGAATGATAATATTATGTGTATATTTTAGTAGATGATATATATAGTTAGTGGATAGGTATCTAATAAATAATGTTATAAGAATAATAGTTATATATTATGATAATATGGATATTAAATAGTTAGTTATAGGTGGAAGTATAAATAATAATAGTCGAGGATATTGTATTGTTAAGTTAAAATAGATTAGTTATTTTGATGAGATTATGTATATATTAAGGAATGTTATATATAGTATAATATTAGGTGATTTTAGTATTGAATATATGGGATAATAGTATAGAAGTAATAATAATTTTGTATAGTTAAGGATGGAGAAATATCATATAATAGAAATTATTGGTTAGTTGATATATGGAATATTAAATTTTAATTAGTATATATATACTATATAATAGTTAATGAGTGAATAGATATAGATAGGTTTATCGATAGTTAGGTCTAATAAGGTATAATGATTATATATAATTATATATATCTATAATTTTAGTTAACTTGATTAATGATAGTAAAATTAATTAGATAGTGATATATATTAAATAAATAGTAGAATAGAGATAATAATAATAGTTTAATATAGTTGATTATATAGATATATCCTAGTCATATAATAGCGTGTTAAAATAAATTTTTATATAGAGTGATAATATAATATAGTCGAGTATGAGATAATGATATATAATTAGTGTTAATAGTAATAAGCTTAGTGATATATATAGTTATAGTTTATATAGATATAGGATATGTCGAGAGATATTAATATAAATTCTAGAGGATAGTAGATAGTTAATAATAATAATTATATAATAGATATTATAAATAATTATAGTATGAATAGATAATATTATAGTTAAGTAGAGGATGGCTGTATATCGAGATAGATAATATGATATATAAATTCTAGATAGATATAAAATATAGATAATAATATAGTGATTAAATATGTCGAGAAGATAATAAATTATATAGTTTATTGAGAATTTTAATTGAATATTAGATAATAATACTAGATAATAGTTTATAGAACATATTTAAGAGTATACTACCTCACCCTGCACCCCTCCCCTCCCCAGTCCACATATGACGCCCCCCAGTCCACTGAGTTTACCTATACCCAATCCGCTCCATATTAGCCTATGTCACATCTACCGATCAGTTCCCGCCCAGCATACATTAAGACCCCTCCTACTAGTTCGAGAGACAGATGTTTCGCAATTATTTTCTGTTATCATCCCCGTCGTCAATCAAAAACTCCATACCCTCTCATTACCGATCAAAATTACAACTCATGGTTTAATAAGGAGTGCATCCATGTGAATGACTACTAACATCCCTCCATAACAGTTAGTGTTTCACACGGAGAAAACAAAGTGAAACAGGTTGACCAGTCTATCCTCTGATACACACCAACATAATCTATTGAAATATGTACAATGAATGCTCGACAGAATAGCTCCCTTTTATACAACATTCCACTGAAAAATATATAACATGAGCGCATGCAATAAACATCTGTTATATACAAAAACGTCTTTTTACTTCGTGAAGGGTGGAAATATACAGGGCATAGGAATCATAAATGTCCCTTTCAGTGGGCAAAAAGTCATCACATGGGGAATGTATCCAGATGTGGACACATATTCACAAGGAAAAAACAATCTCATGCGATACATAAAAACAAAACAATGTTTATCTACAGAAATCAACATCACAAAACATACTAAGTTAAGGGATGATTTATGACTAAGACGTCTCCTGATTGTTGTTGGTCATGTGTGACTGGTTTAAATTCTTTTTGGGCTGGTGGTATGTTGGTTTTGCGCGTCAGGAGTGTCCCCATGTGGTCAGGATATTGTTGTGCTGCTCATCGCCAGCACACTTCTTATCCCACCCATGCTGGAAAGCGCCCCGTTTCCTAAAAGTATCGGAGTTTTGATCTCACCGCGCGACTTGAGCCTCTTTTAAGATTGTCCTATTTTGACAAACGTTTATATTTTTTATTTCCTCATAGGCTTTCCTGCAAATCCCTGTTATGTTTCACATATTTTGCACAATGGATTTTGAGCATGCCTTTAGCGCGCTTAAATGCTTTCGTTCGCTATCCTTTAATTTTCACTGTCTCTGCGCAACATTTTTTGGACGGAGCGAGAATCATGTTTCATATCTACGTCTCCTTCCCTGCTGTCTCTATCCTTTAAAGCAGCCAAGTTTTGCCTTATTTTTGATTGGAGTAGAGTGGCATATGTATCAGCAGGATCTATCCGTTGATGTTATCAAAATATCCTTTCTAAAGATTTTTCCTACTTCATTGAAATTTAAATCTTTTTGAGTGGTACATACTACCTAAGAAGAAAACTATCTGTATGCTCCACACCAACACAAAAACGAACCTCTATTTACAGAGACCTTCTCTCCACGAGGACATGGTTCTTAGTATTTTATTAACAATAGGAGTTGGTACATTTCAAGCTGTTGAGCTAATTCTTGTACAGCTCCTCGCCTTGTACCAATATAGATGGGTTTTGCACGAACCTCACCTAACTTCCTGATTTTTATCCATTTTAACACACCTATATAAGGTCCTCCATCGATTAACTTTTGTCTCTATCGATGACTATAGACGGTGATGAGACCAATTTGTGATTACTTGTTTTTTGATCATTCATTAACTAGTTTGTAGTTTACCGCGCTTTTCTAACATCCTCCATCGTCCACTTTCCCTTACATAATTAGACCTGGTTGTTCTTATATTTATAAAAAAAAGAATCTTTTTCAAAATTATTTTGGGCTAGTGCACCGTTTCTGGCTGTTGCTATCAAATATATGGTTTGAGGAAGGGCTTTCTGTTCTAAATTTAATAATGCGGTGAACTCTTTGTTAAAATTCACTTACACATTTCTAAATAAACAATTTTAACGATGCTTAAAGTGGTACTCAGACTAGTTTTCTTTATCATTACTGGGAGGCTGAGTAAAAGTTCCCGCGCGGCAAGGCTTTATGCCCTCTTTCTTTCCCTGGCGGCCCCACCTGCGATCTTCCACCCTCTCTGCTCTCCGTTCCCTTCCTTCCGCTCGCCGCGCCGGGGCCCTTCCCCCCTCTCTTCTCGGTTCTCGCTCGCCCCCTTCGTCCTCGGGGTTTGACCGCACATGATTCTAAATTCTTTATGAAATTGTTTCATAAAGTCGGAAAACATATCTTGGTCACTTCACCTGATTTTCGGCGCCTTTTGCGAGTGGAAAATCCACGGTTTTATGTTTAATATTATTTGGATAGATTAGATCTATCTCAAAATAATATCCCCATCATCACCTTCATCTGGAATTGCTAGTATGTTGGAAGGGGTGTGGAGTGGAAATGTTGAATTTCACTATCATCTAACCAGCTAAACTCAGAGTGAGGTAGCGGTTTGGATAATGAACTACCATACAAATTATTTTGGTCATAATACTTCAGATGAGTCTGGTCATTCCCTACTATTTTTGATTTTATCCTATGTTTATTTACAAATGTGAGACCACCGCGAATTCCTCGCTCAAATAAGATTATACATCTCTGGATCTTGTAAGAGATGAATGGTCTCACCAGTCATTTTAAAAGCAGACTTAAATGACATGGCTGGTAGACTGACAAAGTGGACGGGATCTAACTTATCTTCTTCTAATGCCACTCGTCGAAACTCCTGAAATACATCAGCCAGCAAAAATACATCTAACTTAAGGTAGGCAATCATATATTCACCAAATGTATGGCAGTCAAATTTTATCCATGCATCTTGTGCATGATCATAATCTTCGGTCTTACATTCTGCACCGCTCAAACCATTTTTAAATTTATCTATGGGCGGAAGAGAAGTCTCGCCGAGTTTACTAATTGCAATCAAAATATGCTATGGAAAGACTCCTTTTCGTGTTGTGAGATGACTTCTTCGGTTAGATTTGGTGTATTGTTTTCTTAAGATTTTGTGTTAGTGGAAGAGACTTTAGATTTTGCACGTGAGAGGCCAGTGATGCAGTCATAAATTGGTAGGAATCTAAAAATTTTATATCAAAATAGACCGTCTTATTTTCTTTAGTTTTATCGACAGGCACTTTTGCTGTCATGGCCATAAACTTCTCTCTCGTTTGTGCTATTACATCAAGCTTCCACTCTTTCATTTGACCTAAAACTCCTTTTATTATCATATGGCTGTCGTAGCCCTTGAAATTATGGAAAATGACGGGTAATGTACGCCGCTTCATCCTCAGCGAAAAATTACATTTTGAACAGAGTGCGTTTCTAAATTTAACAGTGATGTGATCATGGTCGCGCACTTTCTTAATATTATCATCATCAAATGTTTTCCTACATTTGGGGCAAACGTTGCAACTATCAAATTTTGCTTGATCATCTGCTGTCATATGCATGATCTGCGATAGAGTTCACCATACATACTTTTGTTGAAAAATCTTTACAGCCTGTTCGGAGGTAGGAATTGTAGGAATTGGTAAACTACAATTCCTCACCTTGCCAGACCGCGCATTTTTATTTTGCCTACTCCTAAAGTGATCATGCCATACTTCATAGCCAGGAAATGGACTGCGTGGTCGTATGGATGTTATCAATCCGACCTATAGCATTCTCGATGTCACGCATAGATGACACGAAGAGGACCTTAGTTCATTCACCATTCTCTCTATATGTAAATTCCTTATCTTTGGGCATGCGTTCCATTTGCAGTTTTACCTCGCTCTACACCACTCATAATCGAGTTTCACAATTTAGTTTTCCTCCCGCAACTCGTGCGCGGCCACACGAATACCATCACTGGTCGAAGTAATCTATAACTCTCTAACTGACGAGTTTTTCTAACGGTGGTGGTATAAGCGAGAGAGGATTTTGGGAATACCGCACAGTACGCGTGCCGCTTACCCACTCACTATACATCTCTGTTCTTTTTTCTACTAAATAACAGGAGTTACTGTACGTTTCATAACAAACTCGCTAACGCGAGTTTGTAGCGCACACCCTTCAATTCCTTTTTTCCCACCAAACAATGGAGAACCTATTTTTAATGTTGTTCAATTTTTCAAAATTTTTCTATATCTTTTAAATTTTCATATCGTTCTACCTATTTACAGTCATCGCCTCAGTTTAATTCTTTCTCACACTGCCCTATAGCTATATGCTGCGATTTCGATCATTCGCATTGATGTCATTATAGTGGAGAATGGAGGTGCGGGACAGCATATTTCAAAATCATTGCGATTCGCAATCTTACGACAATTGATGACTGCTGTGTTTGTTTTTTAATTTTGCTTGGAAGTTTAAAGGAGCCTCGACACTATGATTTCCCATAATAGACTGATTTTTAAAGAAGGCGGACTCAATGCCGTCAAAATGAGACCGCTATAGCGCTCGTTACATTCTTCACAATATTTATTTTCGCTTTCCTTGGATGGTCGCTAAAATTTATCCAAGGATCTAGTCTACAACCTCAGCGTTGCCCGGAGAGGGTAGGGTATGTGAAAACTCTAACTCTCTATTATTCTGTCAGTATGGTGGTCGATTTTACATTTTTTATTTAAGATCTGGCATGAGCGCCTCAGTCATAAAATTGTCTAAATTGTTCGAAGAGCGTTCTATCAATGATGAATTGTGATTGAAACATTCCTCTAGTTAGCAATGGTTATGGAGGAGTCTTTGCTCCTCCATCTGGTTGTTCTCAAATCTATGCTATGGACACCTCAGTGAGTCGGATAGAGGGGGGTACCGTTCGTCGCGTCGGTATCGACCTCGTGTGTGTTATGTTGAAGTCATGTGCCGAGCTCTAGTTCAAAAAGTGTCTCGAAAGATGAATGCACATCAGTCGCAATAGAAAAAGGAGCTCCATCGTTACAGAATACATCGCACCTACCTTCGGTCGATTGAATGCCAGGCTTAGTGTCGACAAAACACCTCGCGTGATGTGTCGGGTGAGATCCCATTTCTCGTGAAGATGTGCCCACAGTCAGCACATTCCCACTCGTTGCCTTATCCGCGACAGTTCCATGAGCTGGAAACTCGCCTTCACCTGAATAAGCAGAAATCATTCTAGTCATCTCTATTCAAGCCTTCACAAGTGTCTTGTACAATCATACTTGACTCACTATAACTCTAAAACTTTCTCGAGAAGAGAGGCAGTTTGGTGATGAAGTGATGCTGAAATTGAGGAAGATGTATTTGTAACCGTTTGTCTCGCGGAGGAGATGGAGAGGAAAATCTTTAAAATTACCATTTTATGAAATATGATCAGACAGAATAACTAGTCAAAGACCGAGAGATCGTGCGTTCGTCACATTGTATGATCTCCATGATTATCATGAAAAAATGATATGAATGTCACTTTGTTTATACTTTCATATTCATCAGTCATTGGATGTTCATCGGTATTCGGCTGCTTCTGCTGGCTGTATACTTTAGAATTAGAAAAAATGTTTAAGTTATCATTATTCAAAGTCAGCATTTCAAAGACCTCACATGACAAGTCCTCCCTAAACGCCCAAATACCGCATTGGAGTTCTCCTCTCCATGCACATCAGCAAAGGTGGCTCGTACACCAAATGCCAACAAGAAAGGCGAAGGTGGAGAAGGTATGTTACCGACTGACAATATACGAAAGTTATCAATACCAGCGGACGAGCCGACACCGAGGAGACGTGTATGTGTGAAGGAGTGTCCCGACTTAACGGCCGTGAGGTGGAGTTTCTCACTGTACGATATGACGATGCTGATGGAGACTATCACAGCCACGAATTCCTCCACCAATTATGGGATTGGTACCATCCTTCTAACTACTCCCAGCCCACGACTATGGGCAGAGTGGGAGCTATTTTTGATAAAAGTGAGGCTTGCCTGTGGATCGTACGATTATAAGACAATGAACTGGTTTCTTTGGCGCATCTATGTGAAGCCTGACTCTGGGACGATATTGACGATGAAGACCTTTGTCAATAATGCATAATATGTTTATTTCGTCAATTATCTTTGCTTTCTTCACTGACTTACTTGAATGGGGCACTTCAGTGGGATGAATCCCCTTAACCATGTTCTCTTTTTCATTAGGAAGAAATAGTGT